>JAHLSL010000008.1:16666825-16685318 GCA_025920805.1 Petroica traversi | reverse complement strand
CGCTGAGTCACGGCCGGAGCCGCGGGGTCCCGGCTCGCCCCCTCCTCACCGGGACACAAACGGCGGCTCCTCATCGTTCATAACACAGCTCCAGCTGTAAATCACCAACTGAGATGCCGGGAAAGGTGAGGCGGGCAGCTGAGCGGAAACAAGCCCCTTTTTGATAGAGTACTTGGATGAATCATATCATTGACATAACAGGGACTTTTCCTCAGCAACCAGAAAAGGACAGGTGTTAAATCCCCGTCAAAGATTATTTTTCCACCAAAATGTCATAAAGCTACTAATAGAAAGAAAATGTTTTGAAAGCCACTTGAAATAAATTCCCCTCTGGGGACATGAATTTTTCAATTTTCATCTCATTTTTTGCTTACAACTAATGTTTATAAGCTGCAATAAAAACTCAATATAATAATAAAATAATAAATACTGCAAAGTCTCTATATCATGAAACAAAAATTACTTAAATCCAAACATTTTTTTATTCCCACGTCACCTTTCCGGTAATATTCCTTTGCATCACAATTTAGGTTTAGTTCTCTTTTCCATATGAAAGGAACATGCAACTTTTTTTAGATTGATATAGAATTATTGTATTACAATAATATTAACATCAGAATATCAAAATAGGCAGTGGAGCTCACAAGGGAATGTAACTTCTGGAGCAAAATGTTAAAGGTACTGGCATTACACCAGAAATGTGTTTGGGTCTGTGGGGATCCACAAAATGAGTAAATGTGCCACATGCACACATTCATGTAGGTTTTTAGCAAGGTAGTGGCCAAAAAACCCTCCACGCATTAGGTTCTGAACATGAAATTCCACATGTGGGCACAGTTCAGTTGAAGTCTGGCACAATAAGTCGGTTGGTATATTGTATTAATTACTGAAAATATTCAGCAAGCAGAACACATATTGAAGATTCAGGAAATGAAGCAGAAATATTTATTAATAATTTTCATATTTTACTTATATGCTTGAATTCTCTCAACTTACATGGCTTTCAGGAGTGGGAAAAAACAATTTCCATTAAGTGCTGGAAAGATGAGTCAGCCTTTTGCTTAGCTACCAGCTTGTCACATATCTTTATGCAATTCTTAAATATAATCAGATGATATAGTGAAATAACATGTGCTCAAAACACTAGTAAGTAAAAATTAAAATAATTTGTTCATTTGATATGCTCTCAATGTATCTCTTCTAAATTAATACCTATAACTTGCTGCACATGTAATAATTTTAGAAAGAGGCATTTCAACACTTTTTAATCGCACAGCAGTCCATACTGCACTGTGTCCCAACCAAGATTTATAAATGCACGCAATGATCTGTGCAGCTTTGGTTTAAGATGCCTGGTATGGGACTATATATTTATTTTTTTAATAGGGCCACTTTGAGAAACAAATGTACACTGAATCTTTAAACACTACAGGCAAAAGTCCTGATGACAATTTGAAATTTATTGCCAGCTCATGGGGAGACAGGATTTTTCACTTCCTGATCATTTAATGAAAATTCAGATTTCCAATTGTTGCAGTTTAATATCTAAAAATGAACCATAGAAAAACAACTTTAGAATTAAAATTTTCAACTTTAGAAGCCCCAATAGAGTATTGAAAATTACTGGAAAATTGATGCTAAATTCTAAATCTATGTTTCCAGAAGCTTTGGATATCAAGCAATTAATTGACACTTAAATTTAAATACTCACCTTTCATTGGATTAAACATACATCAAGAGAGTTTAAAGGCATAATATTTATTTGTTTATGTTTGTGGTTGGTTGATTGATACATGAACCCTCAAGTTCTTTTACTTGACTCTAATTTAAGAATTAACTAATTACTCCTACTTCTGCAAAATGTGCAATGTCAGCATTCTCAATGTCAGAATTTGTTTTCTATTTAGAGCAATGTAACAAAATCAAATGTTTTCTGGTGATTTGTAGACATTTTAGGAGAAGGAAACTGCAGCCTGTATCATGGGTACATCAATACAATATTTAGCTACTCATTAATGCTTAAAAAGCCTCATTCTAGCAATGAGGTTTCCCAGGACTAACAGGATTCCTTTTTTTCCAGGCAGATCTCCCCAAAAAAACAAACCCTTTACAAACCCTAAGGTAAAGCAAGCATCGGGGGCTGGAGGATGCTCCAGAGATTCTGAGTAACTTCACAACCTCCAGAACTGATTGAGAGGCTGTCTGGAATCCTGTGTAAAACAGGACAGGTGTTAGCACAGCAGCTCTGGGCTATCCCTGCCTTTTATGAGCACATGTACACAACCAAGAGGAGCAATCAAAAGATGTGACTGAGCAGGCTTTGAACAAGCTAGCACCAGAACATTATTACATCATCCTTGCACCAGAGCACTGCTGCAGTCTGGATTGGTTTTCGTCTTTGGAAGTTAACAGTTAGGCTTGGGAAGTCAGGCTGATTAGAAATTGTATACAGTAGCACACTGTTTCTGGGACCCAACCTAGTATTTCTGCAGGCATTGGGATTCTCATTTTGTACAGAATTAGCACAAAATCTACCACAAAGAATGAAGATTCCAAAAAGTCAAGTGCAAAGCCTGTTTCTTCCCAACATATTTCAGTGGGTTTCTTAGTGTTTGAATTTTAATATGGGCACAATTATTTTCAGGATTGCTTTCTGATTTTAGTTTGCTTTTAACCCATATTTCTTCCAAAAACAGAAGCACATATATGTATCAGGTCCATATGCAGAGATGTGCATTTCACCTTTACTTTACTAAAAGTCAATCAGTAAAGAAAAGATCATAGATCACAACAAGCTTACACATGTAATTGATTTGAAGTCGAGACAAAAAGCATTTAGACCAATTAATGCAAAATTTGGAATTCATGAACAATATCTTAAGACCATGTGACTTGAACAAATTTTAATTCATTAAAATTAAAACAGAAGTCTTAGCAGCATAATACTTACCACTTCAACTTAGTGAGAAGTCTGACATCAGTCACTGTTACCCCCTTTTCCTGCTTAAGCACAGTCCTGCTTTAGGAGATTCCCATATAAATCCTGAGCCATGCTCTCCTCCAGTTCAGCAGCTGATGGTGTGAAATGACCAAGCTGTATGACAAGGGGAAGAGTCTACCACATCTCTGTGGGATAGTGCCAGAAATGTTAAAATTAATCACTTAGAATTTTGACATTGTTTCCATTGTCAGGGAATGCAATTGATCCTAAGTCAAGAAATAATTAAACAAATATTACCCTAAAGATTTGTATTCCTCTAGTCACATCCTTAAAATCATCAGTTGGTGGAGGGGGATGCAACTAAAGGGACTCAAGAACATATTAAAGGCATATTCAAGTAATTTTACAGCAGCAAAGGCATCATGACAGATTGCATTTTTTATTATCCTAGTAAACCACTACCTTCTTCTGGCAGATGATGACAACTTATTTCTTGCTTAGAGAATTTGTATTTAGCTGTTTCCCCCATCATTGACTCATTAATGCAGGCTTTAAACAAAAACTGTTCAATTCTGCTTTTGGACTGAATCCACATAATTCTAATTATTACAGTAGTTGTGTATTTTGTTAATTCTGTTCACTTTTCAGCAAAATCTACTTGAGTTTCCAAGTGTACCTAAGGATATTATCTTGGCAGAAAAACAATCTGCATCATTAATTTGGAGTGGCAGAAAAGCTGTCTGGCACTCCCTGTGGGTACACTTTCTAAAGACAGAAGCAGCTTAGCTTTCCACTGCCACAAAACTCAGCAGGACCAAACAAATTACTTCCAAATATCTCTGTCTCAGTGTGAGGTGCCATTAGTCCTTTTCTCTGCTAGTCAGCAGTCTCTTCGCCATATTAAAATTGGATTTTTACTCCTCCAAAAAAAAAGAAAGGTTGCAAAAACCATATTATCTCTTTCTGCTTCAAAATCAAAAGAATTTAGCTCCCTCCTTCCTTTACACATGTATTTCCCCATCACCAGCACTCTAAGTGCTCTAATTTTAAAAAATATTGATGTTCATAACACTTCCATGTGGTGAGTGGGCAATCATTACTTCCCAGCCCAGGAAATATTTGAGACAAAAGAATAGGTGTCCTGACACTTCAGCTTGTGCCGAGCTCCCCACAGATTTCCTGTGGCTCCCAAAGATTGGTTAACCATAACCAGCAGCTTGCAAAGCCTTGGGAGCTGTGCATCTGCCTAGAGGTTTACTTCCACACAGCTCCTATTTCAACTATTAGGCAAAATAAACTTATGGTTTTACTCTGAGTGCTGTTTTATTTTTTATTTAAAGCAGAAAATTATCAGGAAGCTGTATTAGTTAGACCACACCACTCCTTCTTCAAGGCAGAATAAAAACTTCATTTTTTAGTGCAAACTCAGCCACTGCTTAGAATGACCTAAATTTAATTTTTCTCCTATCTCTGAATTTTTGTGGGAAAAACTGTACCCCTACAGTCTTTTCCAGTCCAGTTCCTGTACTGAAATGCATTTTGCATAGCAAAAGAAAGGCTTGCTTCTTTTTTTCCCCACTCATCTCAGTGAACAGAAATACTTGAGCAGTGATTGGATAACAGAACTGAAAGGACACTACATACACCAGCTATAAATAGGAGGAAAATGAGAACTTCCATCTGCTTTTACAAAATATCCTGTGCTCACTTTGTTTTGCCTGCACTATAGCCAAGAGCACATCTTTCCACGCCATATGTAGCAGAGAAAATGTGTTGTCAATCAGCATCAACTACCAATATTACACGTACAAACAGCCTTATTTCACAGGAATTTACTTTTTGCACAGTGAAACAATACTATCACATGATAATTCAGCATTTCCTTTTGATAATCCCAACCTGTAGGCTGGACAATTACAAAATATCAGAGAATAGCCAAAACCCATTACTTTAAAATACTATTTCCAGCTCTCTAATGCTTGTATTGCCTGCTTGAATACTATAAATTCATTTGCTTCCACTGTGTGCCCCTTCAGAATTATATCAAAACATAACCATAAATGGCTTTGTTACCTTAATTTCTGTTACATCCAGTTCACCTAACCCAAGTCTTCTCCTTTCTCCCATCAACCCCTTCCATGCATGTTACTTTAAATTAAAGGAACATCAAGCTGTATCTAATGTGCAGAGTTAAGTATGGTCGTGGTGAATTCTGACAGTCTTTTTTTTTTTTCATTACCATATTATTTACAGGCATAAAGATTATTAGCTTTTAGATAATAACCAAGAACTTGAACAGTCACTGCTCTTGGCATCAATAGCAGCTGTCAAGCAGAGTGTATGGACTGACAGATGTATCAATAATGAAAAATGGAGATTCTGCCACGGTATCAATTCAAGCTGTAGAAAAATGAAGAGTGGATGAATGTGCAGCAAAGGATTAGCACCATCCATTTTCAGACTTGCTAAGTAATCTTTTACTATCATCTGACTTTGAATTACGATCAGAAACAAACGTACTGCAGTTGTGCAGAATCTCCATTACATGTGAGCACGCTCGGTGTCCCCGGTTACGGTTTAATCTCGCCAGCGAGTTTTGGTTCAGAGCTGGTTCCCATTTCCAGCGCAGGGCGGCTCAGGTCACCCGCAGCCCGAGCATTTGCTGGGCTCGACAGCCGCCTGCTGGCAGGGCCGGCCCGGCCGGCACCGCAGGCACCGACCGCTGCTGCTGCTGATAGTAATAATAATAATAATAATAATAACAACGATATTAATAACGCTGCTGCTGCTGCTGCTCCAGCCGGGCCCCGTCCCGCTGAGCACCGTGGGAGTCACATTAATGTGAAACCGAGAGGGCCAGCCCCCCTTGATTGTCCTACCTTCTGAGCAACTGCAGCTCTTCACTTCTCTCCCTTAAAGGATTTCATTGCCGTGGCCAGGGGTTTAATTTCACGTGTCTTTCCCTTATTTTACATCTATGGTGGTTCCTCCTTCTTTCATGACAAAGTTGATGTCCATTGCAGAATACCACATTTAACAGATGCATGGAAAAAATTCCAAAGGAATCTGTAGGGAAACTCAAAAGTTGTTCACATGTCAAAGAAAACTTTCCTTCCCACTATTAATCACATTAAAAGAATAGGAATCAGGAAATAAATCAGCCATGGGAATGAGAACAGTATGCTGTGCATAGAATACATATCCCACTAAGCAAATAATTTACCTTTCTGTCTCCATCTCACATTAATAAAGATAGCTACAACTCAGTTTATCATTTTTATTTCTTGCAAGCGAGATTCTGACCAGAGACTAACTGCAGGAATTTTCATATAATCCCAGAGAAACAAAACCAAATGTGATCACTTAATTATGAATGCATTTTGATTTTGTGACATTACACTTTTGAAGCTCTATTGAAGTAAATTCAAAGAGCAATGCTTGCTCTCTGGATTTCAAAGGCAGATCAAATCCAACTTGCATCCCAGTAAGTTGCCAATTGCATTCTATTAAGAGACTTTTCCTCCACATCCCTTTGTCTTTGTACATTTTTCCTTTTGAGACAAGGTTCATGGAAAGGAAAGAAAATACACATCTTATTAACACTGTTCTTTTCCCTCCCCAACACACTCATTTTCAAGTAGCCAAGGTTTTTCCCTTTGGATTTACCACTACCTTGAGAACTCTCTTTATATTCAGATCTCGTCAGCTGATGAATTTTAAAAAATTAAATATACAGAAAATAAGGGTTGAGTTCTGTTGCTACAATGTGTCCTAATAGCTAATCCACAAAAACAAGATCACTATTTCCTGTGTCCTTTTTTCACATTAAAAAAATGCACTATTTTCAGCATCAAATAAAAAATTTGAGGAATTTGCCCCTCTGGGTTGGAATATAGAGACCATTGAGGCTGGTTACAAAAATACATCCCAACACACATATGTGTGAAAATTCTCATCGTTCAGAAGCTTTATCCTGTGCCCATAAAGGAGAAACTTTTAACTATGCTATTGTAGCACATGCAATACTAGAGATTTCATTTTAGAGGAAATGTCCATTTCTCAATCCTTTTTGCACATAAGTTAAGCAAAAACACAGTTAAAGCAATCAATGAAATGTCCCCCCTCCAGGCTTGTTTGCTCCTATAGTTCTTCCCACAGGACTGTGATTCAGTCCCAGCTCCTTCAGATTTGGAAGGGACACATGTCAGCCACTCATCTTCCTGACAGCAAAGGCTGAGGGGTGATTTTTGCCTCACAACATCCACTAGCACTTTTTTAAAAGGGTTAAATAATAATTTTTTTTAAAACATTTTAGAAAAGGTAAGTTGCTAACTGTAGTGACATTAAGTTTAGACCCATTTTCACATCCTCCAGACGGATAAATACCCTTTTCATATTCACCCAAAACCTGTCCCTTTCATTTTGATGATATAATACATCAAAATAAACTATTTTTTTGTCCATACCATTTTATTTTAAAATTTTATAAGATTTTTTTTTAAAAAAGGCATCTGAAAAACTGTAAAGTTCTTGTACAAATGAAAATATTATTGTCTCCAACATTAGAACATACTGAAAACGAGAACAAGTTATTAATGACTTAAAGGAAATTAGTTCAGTTGCATACAACTTGCCCAGCAATCCCAAACAATTAAATTACCACATATAGAGAACAGCTAATCCATCAGATAATATGGAAAATATATGTAAGTACATATTTAAGAAACAACTGTATTTACGTTTTTAATTTTACTCACTCAAATATTAATTATTTGTGTGTGAAAAAGGCACCAGTTAGGTGCTTTTATTACAGTAGAATTTTTTAAAACGTATTTATTGGTCACATTACTCTTTCATACATATTTTCTAACATTTTTAGAGAGTGAAGTCTCCTTCACTGCAGGCTGGGAAGGTAAAGATTTTCAGATTTTGATTACTAACACTGCCACTGCCCTGACAAATTTCCTTCTCTTCCATGGATTACACTGCTGCCTAACTGAGAAAAACTACCTGAAACTAAAACAACATTGATTTCGAATCTGCTGTGGTTTTTTTCACTCTGATCTGACAGAATGAAACTTGAATAGAATGAAAAAACATTAATGAAATCAAATCCTGGTCCATAACCAGCAATCCCAAGCACTATGCTATTACGAAGTAAGTGCTTTCATCTCTGACAATGACTTCTACAAGTCTGTTTGCTTTCCCAATTCCTTACTCTGGAGATGATTCACCCTACCATGAAGATAACATCTTTTTCTTCTACATAGTCGCCTTTCAGTTCTGTAATGTGTGAAAGTGTTAACTTCAAAGCACAGTGTAACATTGCCCTCACCTAATTAATGCTTGTATCATGCTTTGAAGATGTAGAAGTTTATGATTACTGACTAGGAAGTTTTGAACTAATACCAAAACTGGACTAATTACTACTGAAACAAGTGTGGAAATCATTCAAAGTTACACCATGCAATATTACTACTCCAATGTTAGTCACCCTGGGTGGTGGCTGAGGGAGAAATCAATTATTTCCTTTGAAACAAGACAAAAAACAATCTCTTAAGTATTACAAAAATGAAGCACATGAACATTCAGCCGTAAAATTAAGTGCAATCCTGACATAGTTTAATATGCCTCTTCACCTCAGATATGTAAAGCATAGTAGCTGTTCACATTTAAAATGCAGGAAAAAAATCCAAACCGGTTGTAACAAGTATGGTCCATCCTTACCTGAACTTTTGGCTCAAGCTGTGAGATAGAAGTCTTCATGTATTCCTGTAGTTGATGCAACAACAAATCATGGCCATGAAGAATGAAAATCAAACATCTCTTTCCTCAACATATGCAGGAGCATCATCTATTACGGATTTTCAGATTACGAAAGTTTCTGCCAGGCTCATCCACGCAGCAAAACCTATGTTTATTGGATTTATCCATGACTGATGGAATTAGGTGTACCCAACAAGATTCACTGTCTAATTATTTTGTTGCAAAACCTCCACTCCCCAGGTGTTGGCTTCAGTTGTATTACAGCACAGAACAGAGCATTTTCACTCAATCTGTTTCTTTCCAGAAATGCCCAGCTCTAGCACACTTGTTGCCCCACATATCTAAGAACTGGGGTAAGTACTTCCCAAGCCATTATTAAATTCTCTGAGTTACTGATTTCTGTAGCAGTGGTGGTATGGAAACAAAATGAAAAGCCCTTACTTAAATCAGGAAAAAAATTCAAACTAAGCACCAACATATTTTGAAAAGGAACCTACTGGTCCTGATTGCCAGCAAACCTTAATGGGCATACAAGGCTCACTCCTTTTCATCCCTGACTTGCAGCCACAGAGCATCCTGTAGTCCCAGATGGCACATCTTGCTGAGTGCCCTTTTAACGAGTCTGAGGGCTCCAGGAGCTAGTACTGACTGTAAGCAAAATGCATCTGAAACTGGCCAGCATCCCACTGATGTGCTCTCACTGTAAAGCTGCAGAGTACAACTTTACCATGTTAGACAGGTTAATACTATAATATCAAAAGTAAATTTAACCATAGCATGCTTTACCTTTCACATTACACTCCTCCTCCTTCCACATTGTGTTTTGCATGGTTTACACAAAATCACAATCCAACACTAGGAAACTAAAATGAGGTACATATTTCAGAGAAAGGACTTGGCTGTTCCACAATGATCATTAAGTCACTATACTTGGCAATGTTTCAAATGCCAAGTCACCTTTACTTGGCTTTGTTTCAAACAAAAACAATCTTCCCATACAAAACGATCAACCAAGTATTATTACACACAGTTCTCCTTTGTGGGGGTACTTTTACAAAAACTGAAGAACATAATTTGTATCTGTGGCTTTCAGGGACATTTTCCATTGTGGCAGAAATTCCAGTGTTTCAAAACAAAGCTCAATTAGCCACATGCAAATACTGAAATTCAAATACCATTTTAGGAATTTGATGTTTAGAATCCCTAAGATACTCAGTGTAGCAAATACAACCATATTCATTATCCACCATGTAATGCAGATGTGCACTTTATTAAAGTAATAGAATAAAAGATTTCGTAAGAAAGTCACTTGAGCACTCTGAAACAGACTGTCAGAGTAATTATGGAAACCCACAGATAATCTCATCAACTCAATATTTAAGAAACAGAAACATCCTTACACATGTCTCCTGTGAGACAAAGCAACAATACAGTTCACTAACCAAACTTTACGTGTACCAAAAACATTGGGGTACCATAAATTCAGAAATCTGTCCTCACTAAGCAGCTTCTGCATGGAAGCACAACAGCAAAGTAATACAAAATTCATTTGTTGAAGGATCAGTGAGGAGTCTTCCTGCAAGTACCAGAGTTTATTTTCATACTTGGGGAGTAATGGCTGGATAAGTCATCTCTAATCATGACTCTCTACATGAAATTCAATTCTTACCACCTCAGCTTCTGCCTGCGGCCTTTCATTTTGTGAAAATATTTCAGCAGCTGGTGCACAATCTACAGGGCGTTTGTTCACCTTCTCAGGTGTAGAACGTCAGGTTATAAAAATACATACATACTAAATGCAATTCCCAAGAGGAAAGAGAGCAGGTCAAGCCCAGAAATATTGTTTGCAAGAAATAACAACCCCAGTGAACAGCAATTCCATCCAACAGCACTTCAGGTTGTAAAGACTACAGGTCACAAAAAGTGTTCAGTAAGCCAAAATAAAAACAGGATTTAAGTAGTCTTAATTTTTTTGTTTATAAAGGCAATGAAAAAGACAGGTTGTTCATTAAATATAAAAGCAATTTTATAAAAACACATCAGAATTTTATTGCTTGAAGAATACAGCATATGAAAAAGCACAAGAATGTCCAAAAAGAAAAGTCACAAAAATTCAAACATTACACCATACATACCAGATGCAGTAAAATGTTAACCTGATTTCTGCATCAGAAAAAAAAGGTGTGAAAATATACCTAGTATTATTTAGAAGGAAAAGACTCATTTAAAATAGAAAGTGTGAAGGTGTTACAGTACAAATTAGAAAAGCCAACACTGCACATTAACATTGTATCACTAGACTAGATTTTCTACCTTTGGTACTTAAACCTTTACAGAAAACCACTTCCTCAGTCAAACCTTGCCTAACATATTTTATGTAGTATCCAGGAAAAGTTTTTTTTTTTTCTTTTTTAAACTTAAACATTCAAACAAATACTCTTCTGAGTTTTCACTGCATTACTGCATTTAAAGACATGTTCACATTTATTCAATATGCAACTTAACGCATCTCAAATTTAAATCAAAAGTCACTGTGTGACTGAGATCTGAATACATGCCAATTGTATCTTGTTCAGATCTTTATGTAAAAATGGGCCCACCATTTGCTGTTTGCACCCCAATGTAAACAGACTGCTGCAGCCCTCCTCAAGACTTCTAACTAGAGCAACTTGCTGAGGACATCAGTTAATAAAACCATCCACATGGTTAGAGAGCTATGGGGTCACCTACAGCAGCATGCAAGTGGCTTTTCTAGTCTGCTCAGATTAGTGTACCAGAAGATATGCCAGTATTACTTCAAGTAACACATTAAAACTCAGCAATGGACACTACTGTGCTTTATTTCAACACAAAGGACAGCTGCTCATCCATTAAATCAACAGAACTATCAAAAGGACAAGTACATCATTTCTGTTTCATGTATTGCTGCTGATCACTCTTGGGAAACCTGGACTTACCTACAAACCAATTTGAGTGACAAAAATGTTGTCTTTCAACAAGGTATCTTAGTAATCCAGTGGCAATCTAGTCTGGAGAATGTTAGCATTATGCTGACAATGACTAATCAAGGTTAAATAAATTCTCTCTTTTATGACAAACATGCTGTTAGGGTCAGCTTTTGCTTCCTCGGGCTTGAATACTTCATCACTCCCCGTCACATCAGCAGAACAAACAATTTTGTTTCTTTAAGTTCCAGCTTTATATTTCAACAATATGAATAAATCTGGGCTACAAAATACCATCAACAACAGTTAACATTAAACTGGAGTGAAGTAATAGAAGAGTTAGTTCTTCAAACCAGGCAGTCTTTGAAGTGAAATATTCAGTTAGGACTGTCAAAAGGATGTCATAATAAAAACATGGGTTCATTTTTTTTCACCCCTATACAAAAAAAATTACTGAATTTGTACAACTCCTATTAAACATACCTTTTCCTAGCTTGGTGAAAATGTATCATTTTCAAATTTTAACAAGTGTGGTATTCGAGCATATATAATATTTATTGCCATATACATCCTCATTTTAAAAAGAACTAAGAATTCAGACTCTTCTATGCTGAACTCTACTTTTTTTCCCATTAACAGATTATATCTACTGTACCACTCGCCCAAAAAACAATTAAAAATTCTAAGTAAGATTTTATAGTTTAGTTAAAAGGGAAGAAATGCAAATGTGGATTTAGAGCTTTTTGTATAAATCTCACTATATTTTATAAACATGTTGTTTATTGTAACACTGTTTATTGATCAAATAAATGACGCACCGCTATCTAAAATTTCCATATACACCATTAAAAATCCAAAGTTGATATGATACTGAACCTTAAATCTTCAAGAGTTCAAAAAAGACAGTTTATACATGTACAGCACACAACAGCAGACACCCCTAGAATACCAACTGCCAGTCCACGATGCATACAAACTTACAGGTAAGCATTCATTTCACTGTTTTCATTGTGCAGGAAAAGTATTTCTTAGTAAGACAACTCAGCTGGTGATTTTCAGATATCATCTTCATCATCTTCATCCTGAGAAGATCCTGCCTGATTGGATGCACTGGCTGAGGCAGCAGCGAGCTGTGCCTGTTGAGCTGCTTGTTGCATCTGTAGCCATTCCTGCTGTGCCAGTTCTGCTTGCTGTTGTCTAGCCTAGAGACACGAATTTAATTGTTAAGCCATACACAACTTGTGAAGAATCTCTAGAAAACATTCTCTTTAAATGCATTTTTATCTGTACCTGTAGAATCCTTTTATATATTTTTTTATTCTTGCACGTGCAAACCACATCTAGAAGTACCTTAATTATTTGCACCAAAAAGTTCAGCCATATTCTCGTTTCCTCTGAAGACACCACTGTTTGGAGGCCTTACATTTTCAAAAACAACAGACAGAAACAAGTGTACTTGAGTTCCACTATAAGGACTGTGCTGAACCACTAACTAATGAAAAATTTAACTGAGGCAAAGCAAAGGAAACTTTATACATCAGTTTCAAGGGATCTTAACATTTAACCACAGTTCAGAGTTGAGAACAGCCTTGCTTTGTTGATTACAAATAACAAAACTTCCAATTATGAAATCATCCAACTGAACCACAGAGGCACACATTATTACAAAAACAAAGAAAGCCATTATTATCTTACTTTGCTAAGCAATCTTTGCAAATCAGAGCAAGGCAAAGTCTTCTCAAATTCAGGTATGATAACTGAGGATGGTTTTGCTACAGAAAGGTACAGACATTTGCTGAAAAGTACAAGAGATTCTACCAAAACATTTCAAACAGTTCAACTGATCAATCTTCATTTTCCTGGGTTTTCACTTGTTTTTTGGTAATTCCAGTTTATTTCAGCAATATACTAATTGACTCTGTTAAAGTTACAATTTCAATTTCTGTTTTGAGTGAACATTTAGAAAAGTTCTCTAAACGAAAAATTTTCAGTCTTTTTTACTCTTCTACTTTTACAAGTCTAAGTCACTAAGACTACAATAATTTCCTTTGTAATCCTACTGCACTCACTAAATTTTCCTTTTTCTTCCAAAGCATCAAATTCTTTTTCTGTTTTGCAAACTATAAGATACCAAAAGATAATGTCTGGAAAACAAACAAACCCAGTTTTTCTACTTAGCAATGTGAAATGAGGGGAGTGTTCCCTTATTATCACAAAGTATCACATTTTCCTTGGTTCTAGCAGTAAAAAAAAATACTTTACAGAAGTAGAAATCGCTTCTCATTGAAAACTTTTCAATATTTAAAAACTTCAAGTGGTAGCACAGTTACAAGGGTTAGAAAACAATTTAAGACAAGAGTTTTAAAGGAAAGACAGCAGCATCTGTACACAAGGAAGGCACAAATATTTATCAGCCTGGAGATAACAACAGGGCTCCCTACTGACCCTGTACACTCAGGGGGGCTGATACATTTGCAGGCTCCAGGAAGCAGAGGCTCAGCACTTCACACTGGATCCATCACTGTGGCTTCCTTCACTGCCACATCTGCGATGATAACACTTCACCATCTCAGAAATGGGAAGAGAGAAAAAACCCTGCATGCTGAAGAATTCCACTGGGTTGGATTGACCAAGAAACTCTATAATCATCTGGTAAACTTAACCCATTTACTGCACAACTCCAATAAGGAGGCCTCAAAACCCCCCTTATCTATCAAGACCTGTGTCTTGCACAAAAACTTAGACAGGCATGATTATGGGACAAGACATTCCCCTGACTTCAAATATTTACAATCATCCAAGCCAAAGGTGTCAAATATTCAGAACATTAACAGGCAGGTATTTTAAAGCTAGAGCAAGAAGTCAGCATTAGTCATGCTCTAGAATATTAAAAAGATTAACACAAATAAATAAGCATGAACTTGTGTAACTATTTTTAAGACTAATTACAGTACCTCCAACAGCACATCACAGCTACTATTTTTGAAAATGAGACTGTCATCCTTGAATCTAAGCAAACGTTTTCCATATTACCAAACACTATTTTTAAAAAGCATTCATACAATCTTGTCAAACTGGCATGTGTTGTCTTTAATTAGAAGTCAAGGCACAGTAACAGAATTTTAAAAGAATATTCTTCAAGCTGTCATTCCTTAGACAAAGTGTGGCTTGCATAAGGTGGTTTCAGGAATTTTAACTTTTTTTTTTCTCAGTGATACTCTGGAGCTAGTACTCCCTTAGTACACCTTGGTTTTGCTGCTTTTTTATTTTATGTATCATGCTGAGTTACTTGCACAAAACAGCAAGCAAAAAATCAGGTATCAAACTGACTATTATTTGTAGATCTTACCCAAAAATCCAGAGGCAGCCATATTGGTCTTTCTAATGTTAGTACAGTCAAACAAGAGTTAGGCACGTGTGACTTGATTATAACTACAATAGCTACATGGTATGCTGAAATTTTAAATGTCTTAAAATTCATCATGCAATGAAGATTAAAGTAGTTGGCATGTCATAAGATGAAAAACAACAGTTTCAGCAAGATACAAGTATAGCAAACAGGAGAGAAGGTCACAGTAATCAGATATTAACTGAATAAGTATTTTCATCAGAGGAAATCAAAATAAAGTGAGAAAATAGGACTCTGGCCTTGGTTAAGTGAAAAGAGAAATACCAGATAACTTTCCCATCTCTTAGTTTAGAGAATTGTCTTGTCAAACTAGGAGAATAATAGAGAGAAAGATGGTGTAGAAAGATAAATAAATAAAAACAGGTTTTAGTCAATTAAACTGGGAGATGTTAAACTATCTGGGGAAGCTGGAAGGGGATAAGGCTGGGATGAAGCAGAATGTGTGTGTGTGTGTGGGTGTGTTAGTACACTATCTGCAGTGTATGGCAAATGCTTTTTCCATGCCTCAATGGCCTCTTTAAAAATTTATGCATGAATTCACTCAATTATAGGCTTGCCAAGAATAAAGTTTCTTTCTAAGTATAAGAAGTAACGTTAGTGCACCGATGGTCAGAAACAGAAAAGCCATTTTCACTTTCTAATGCTTCAAAACTGGTAATTTCCTAGAACACCAGCTGTAATTCTTTTACTTCCTCAACTAATTATTAAATTATTCTCCATGATAGACTGGAAATACCTAAGTAGCAGCAAAACCCCACGCTTTTTAAAGTTGGAATATGAAATATGTTCACATACAAAGTCCTGTATGTTAAATCACAGAGGTATCAAGCAGCAGAATCTTATTCGGCTTCACATTCCTCAAATCCAACAGGCCAAGGCCAATAGCATGTTGATGCCACATCAATTCACAAGGAAAGGGCTAATTTTTGAGGTGTGTGCATGTTGGTGTGGCCCTAGATCTGCAGCATTAAGTATTCCAACCTCACCAGGACAAGTATTGCTTCACTTACTTGTGCAAATAATTCCTGTTGCTGCCTTAGTAGCTCTTCCTCCGGAATGCCGAGGTTCTCCAAGCGTGAACTGGCCTTTCTTCTCTTTAGTGCTACTGTTTTGCATTCTTGTAAGACTTCTTTTACTTCACTGATATAGGAGCCAAACCCCAAACTTTCTAGTGCTAGGAAGAAAGAAAGAAAAGACATTGTTTATCTTTTACAAAGCTTTTGATAATAGATATGGATTTGTTTATTTTAAAGAAAAAAAAGTAAAACATTGATAACATTCCTATCACCTGGTGACAAATCTCTATTCTTAAAAAGATCTGACAGCTATTTTCCCCTCTCTCTTCTGCTTTAGGAATGCATGTTTTTAGACTAAAAAAGTAAGGTTTGTAAAGTACAACCAAAGAAACTTGCACTTGCGGAGGATTCAGACCTTTCAGATACTCTTTGCTAGAGATAGGCATTATTCTCCCAAAAGACCTCTTTTTCCCATCTTCTCTATATCAGAATCAACATAATTTAGACAGCTAAAAAGTCCTTCTTATCTGAATTTCTATCTGAATTTTCTCTCAGATTCTACCTTTCCAGTTTTTGCAAGTCTTCAGTGGAAGGTAAATTAGCAACCTGTAACAGAGCAAAAGTGATGCATGTAAAATGATCACAGGTCCTTCAAAAAGGCAAAAATAAATAATATTATGTTGGTTGCTGAATTTTAGCTTTTGTCTTTTAGTATCTAAATTCCTATATATAAAATGCATAGTTCACACATATAAAGTTATGTATTAGCTCTTCATTGTTTTATTTCTCAACAGAACCCCTTCTATTTTTCTTCATATTAAAATGCATTCAGAAGTTAAAATCTTGAACTTTTATCTGTCCAGAGATCAGTAAAGCAGCTATATCCTGCAACAACGGTTTTTTTAAAAAATGCAAAGGTAACAGAAAGGTTTATGAAAATCCAGGTAGCACATGTGACAAAAGGCACAGTTTCCTCATGCACCATTTACTATGACAGCTTCCACACACACCCAAAGTGAACCTATTACAGAATATACCAGAAACATTACATAAACACCAATTATACTAGAAACAAGTATCAGTTTAATAAAAACATGGTTAATTTCCAGCATTTACACAATTCAGAGTTTATAGAACAAAAGTTGTTTTAACCTTTATCTTAATTTCAACCTTCTGTGACAAGCTATTCAAGAAACAGCACTAAACTGCACAACACCAATCAACAACTTGTTATAAACAAGACCTCACTTAGAGTAACTCAGACAATATTCTAACACAAGTTCTGTAAGCAACATGTTCCTAACCATAACTCCAGCAGCATGGCATTGTACCATAATCTAAACAATCAGCCAAAGGCATTCTCTAGGTTTTCAGCTTCTACCCTGTACCCAGGGAGACAACTCACACCCTGCCTTCAGCAGGGCTCTGCTGTCTACTCACACAGCACTACCAGCCCCTTAACAGAGAACACCTGGCAAAGGGATTTAAATAATACTTATTTCTTAAAAAAATAAAGTTAAAAGGTAAACTGATTTAGAGATAATCAAATTACTTCAGAGACAGTATGCCAGTTCAGCCTCAGCCCACACACAGACACTGGAAATACTTCTTCCAATCTGCCCACAGTTTCTAGGAGAATTACCAAAAAACTTCAGAGACTTGTCTCATCCAGCCTTAGCTGATAGGAGGCAGATCCATGTCTGAGAACATGGATCTCATGTCTGAGATCATAGTCCAGAACTGGTTATCTTAATACTCTACAGATATTTAAGAACTCATTCAATTTTAAAATGCAAACAATATATACAGTAAACTTTTTAAAGTCATACTTTTTTAACCAAAACTGAAGAAATCTACAAGTCTAACATCACTAAGACAAACCATCATGGCAAAACCAGAGGTGTTTGTCAAAACACCAGGGTTGGCAATCTGCTGCATCAGAATATGAACAACTGCTGAGTCTGAAGTTAACAGCAAGATGTGTTTTTACAGAAACTTTACATGATCTTAAAAGAAAATAAACTAATGGAAAGAATTTAAAATTGTGTACTGAAAATAGCACACACAAAAAATAAATTTTAAAACCCCCATGTGATAAAACCAAGACAGATTTTTACAATTATTCAATATCACAAAGCTATGAAGAACATGAATCTACTGCATCAAAATTCTACCAGCTGTGAAACAACTTGCAAAGCCTACCATTTTTTGAAGCACATCAAGGCTTTACAGAACACATGAGTGGAAGGAATATGAATCCCTTTATACCAGCATGGTGTTAAAATGTGGGACAAATGATTAATACTTTATCAGAGCTGCTATTTCATCAAAACTCAAAGCCTTTCTTGAATCTGAAACATATCATTCTACTTAGATTGCTGAAAATCCAGTATCTTACTGAGGCTAGAATTATCCC
>JAHLSL010000008.1:16629065-16661825 GCA_025920805.1 Petroica traversi | reverse complement strand
TGCCAGGCAGGAGCAGGAATGCCAGGCAGGAGCAGCCCTCCAGCCCAGGCTCCCTGCTCGCCTCAGCTGACTTGGAGGACTGGGCTGAGAGAAAGCAAGGGAAAAGACCTGCTCTACATGGTAGAATTTTGGTTTAACATATACTCATTAGGATAGCTTGGAACAAGAGGGCTCTGTGTCAGACGCTGAAAGTATTGAAGACATTTAGTGGATTGAGATTACTTATTACCGACAATACTTTGTTTTTGAAAAGTAGTACCCAGACAGTAAGAAGATATTTTAAGATTCTTTAAAAAACCATTTTATTGTTCACTAAGTGCAATAATGCTAGTAAGCATTGCATATAAAGGAAGCATTCAGAATATTATAATAACTATATATGAATAATAAATATTCTACTTGTTGCATTTTAAGATTGATGAGACTTTCTATTATGTTGCTAATAAGTAGATCTGACTTTTGGAAATGAGAATGTCAATGTGGTTGAGGGATTGCTGTACTGTTTCTCTCCTAATAAGTAAAAACGCATTTTTATGACATGAGGAATCTGAATAATTTGCATACTGTACACCTTTCAACGTGTATTATATTCTAGTAAGTGTAGAGGTTGAGTTAATATTGAATACACAAATATCAGTCAGTGTTCATGTTCCTAAGAAAACATCTCTGGAAAAAGCAAACACTAAACAGAATAACACTATAGTTAGAGGATTTTAATTTTAATTGCAACTGTAACACTCAAGGGATACACATTGAAATTAATATCTTAGCTAAGCTCAAACCAACATCTTGCATGCCTTTGCATAATTACAGAGCAAAGGTATTTGAATAACAACCTACTGTGTCATCAGTAGCTACAAGCAGTGATTCCAATTGGTGCTATATAATCTCACACTTATTGTGAGGGTTTTCCCAGGTCAAAGCTCTTTCTGCTTCTCCACCGTAGCAATTTGATGAAGTTGAGACTTGCACTGAAGATTTTGTCATGCTGAAAAACCATTTTGTAGAATATGTCAATGGGTAGATCTCCATTTGGATCTGCATACTTCAGAGTAGTCATTGGAGTGTACAACGTGTTGGTCTGATGGCGAAAAGGTGGATTTTCTGCAAGAATTATCTTTACTGTATGCTGTAGAGAAGGAGAAATAGTGTTTCTAAAGAACTTTTACCAAGAAAGTAAAGGAAAAACCCAATTTTCAGTTAAACTGTGGAAAAGTAGAAGAATAAAGTGCTAGAATTATGTAAAACCCTGTATATAGTTTTATTAGAATATCATTAAAAATTCTCCTTTAAATATTTAAAGGCCATTAGAAGTATTTCTATTTAATCTTAGTTCTGTTTCTGTTTCTCTATATCATGGTGATAGCACCTGACACCTTAATATCCTGAGTAGTCTTCCAAATTATTGTGGGCCTATATGCCCACAGTAGGTAAATCCTCTTTTACAGTTCACTGAGAAAGGATCAGGACAGGGCATTTTGCACCAAGATCTGGGATTCTTCAGTTGACACTGAAGCTATTCCTTAGCAGCAAACACCTGAAATCATCATCCCCTCCCACAGCTTGCCTAAACTTGTCTTCTGCAGGAAGCTCCAAGCACCAGAGGCATCCATGTTTCTCTCATTGTGCCTCGCTGGCCTGGGTGGCTGAGTGAACTTCCCTTAGTGGAGGGATTATGAGTGAGATGGGAGGACAGAGCTTCACCAGTGGTGGGAACCCTGTGTGGACTTATGGTAACAATCCTCAGACTTCACCACAGGACGTAAAAGTCATTTAATATCTCAGAATTTAAATTACAATTCATAGTTGTCTTCAATACCTCAAAATGAAAATTCTTGTAATATTTTATAGGCTTTTGTTTAAAACTCTGAAGATTCTTTTGAACTTTTAAAAACACTTTTTAATGCTTTTACCAGAAAAACCAACCACTGCATTCATAAATTACAAAGAAAAAAAAAAAGATTATTTTTTGATGAGTTACCTCTGCAACATCTTCAGCACTTTGTCCCAGGCTCTGGAAAATTTGTTTGTAATTTTTAAGGTAAATATTAGTAAACATCTCAGCTGTTTCTGCATCTGCAGCTGAAAGATCCATTTTCATTCCATCTTCAAACACTTTTCTTTCAAACTCAGTAATCACTGGGCCTGGTTCAATCAAACTTAACCTGTTCAAAAATAAAAGGTTAAGAGGTTGTTGACTATCCTCCATGGAAAATAAACTCCTCAATCCTTCTCCAAGAGGAATATTGAAGAGCTGCCCTAGCAAACAGTACATAACAGTAGCTCTTGTAAAGGCAATCCATACTGCATTACTCTTGCCCTGCTCTTCCTACCATCCACATACAGTAGTAGAAATCTGCATAGTTTAATTTTCAGAGAAGTGCTGTAACTTCATTCATGACATAAGTGAGGGCAGTCCTTACCTGCTGTCTCACAGCTGAGGAATGTAAGGGTGACTTATTAAAAAGAACTTACCAGATATTAAGAAAAATAATTAATGGATGGTAACAAAATTCATTGCTTTCTGGACCCAATTCTGCTTAGGTTTCTTTGTTTCTCATTATATCAGAAGTAACTGAAAGAGATGGGAAAATTGCCCAAACATGGATTTTCTTTGTCAAGCTGTTAGTGTTACATAATTTATGATCCCACCACTATATAAGAATAAAATAGAATATAGAGACTTTTCCTGTGGGTGGACAGATTCTGGCTGCTGCCAAATCTGAAAGTTTTTATTTTGCTCTGTAGCATATTATAGCAAATCACAGAAATACAGTTACTGGTCAGATTTTTCCTGGTTCTTTTCTCAGGTGGTGATAATTCCCAGCCACTGTGTTTATCAAAACACTCTTGGGATTGGGCCTTTTATTAAACTTGAGTTCTTCAGTAGATGTTCTGAAGGCTCTTCTTTAGAACTAAATCATGATATTGACCTTCACAGCACAATTCCAGTTACTGCTGGAATTAAAGCCTTTCTCTTGCATCACTCTTCCTGTTAGACCTTGATTTTTACCAAGTATACTTCCTTTTTTTTTAACCTCCTTTTTGTGGTGTCTTATACTCTTGAAATCTCATTATGAATTGAGGTATACCCTGTGTATCATTAAATTTCTTTTAAATTCCTCCAACCTTTGCAGAGCAATATGCAGAACCATAGTTCCATCTCTGAAATTCCACAAAAGCAGCTGTCTTCTTTTCCTCAAGGCCTAAGTGCTTAGACACACAGAGATGCAGTGGACATTCACCAGTTATTGGAGTTTGCACAGAGAATAGCAGCAGAATTCCATGAGTGTGAATATACATGTGACAAAGCAAAGTCTCACAGATGATGGACAGGACCAGTCTCTTAAATACTGACTAAAATGTTCAGAACAGTACACCACACTTCTCACTTCCTTCCACCTCCCTTCATTACAGGTATCTCACCCTGTGTGACATTCTGGTGGATTTACATTTGCTCAGTCTCTCTGATGAGACCTTGAACTTTTTTATCTGTGAATTACCTAAGAAGGCCAACATCTCTTCTAAGGGAAAAGATCACAGGGTAATTTTGCAATTTTATTCCTGCGATCTTGTATGTAAGAATCTGTTTTCAGAAGTGTAATATGAACTGTATTTCATCCAAAGCTAAATAGCCTTTAACTGTTCAAGAGAACATGTTTATTAAAACATCTAGATATTTTTATTTGCTTATATAATGTGAAGAGTGTGGGCATTTCTATGCCTTTTGTGACACACCATTTTCAAGGGCTTCTCAGTTTAGCAGCAAGCTTAAAGATTTTTTCTGCCTCTGAATATATTTTAAACTATCTAAAATATAATTGACATCAGTGGATCAATACCATTTACACCAGTGGATCAATACCATTTACACCAATGGATCAATACTTACTGCAGTTTGAACTTGAGTGCTTGTATAGCTAAACTTTCACAGAATCCTTCCACAGCAAACTTAGATGCAGCATAAACATCATTAAATAAGATACCTGATGGTACAAACAAAACATCCTGAGAATGTGATTTTATCCAATATACTAATAGTTTGATTTTAAAAGCTCATGTGTTTTCCCAAAATTTCTACAGTCTTGCTGTAAAAAAAATTTTGCTGAAAAATCCTTGTGTATACTGAATCTAAATACTAATTTTATGTACGTTCTCAAAATTGCTTAGTCCAGCAAAGATGCTTGACTAATGCTTTTCCTCCCCCTAGCTGATGCTTTGGTCTCCTTGGATGATATTATTTTGTAGTCTAAGATATGAAAGTGTCTGTATGTATAATACCAACTGCATTATTTATCAGCAAGACTTTAAGAGGCTCTAATTGAACACAGAGGCTGAGTGCAAAGCAGGAGATACAATTCTGCAAGAGATCCAGCTTCCATCTGAGTGATTTAGAAAAAGCACTACATCAATCCATTGAGGTGTAGGGTGTTGTATTAAAATACCATTTTTTGGAGCTTGGTGGAGGACTCTTGCTCACCAGAATAATCAGGTAAGATCAATGTCACAGTTGTAGTAAATGAAAAAAAAAAATGCAGCTAGACAGGATGGGACTCAAGAGTAGGAATATCATTACCTGTCAGTAAAATTTGACTCTCGAGTGTTGTGAGATGAGAAACTTTACAAAAAGTTGGTACAGTTGTCCAGGATTGGATTTTATTCTATTATTATTGTGCAGAGCCTAGTAAGCATGTTTGTCTGTTCCCATATTTTTTCCGAGAGGAAAAAGAAAAATAATGCTAAGCCCTATTTTCCAGGTACTAAAAAGACAACAATAATTTTTTTAAAAATTATATCATTTAAGTCAAAACTCTAAAAAATGTACCTTACCCTGCAGGTTTTGTTGTTAAAATGCTGTGAGAGTAGCTGTGTAGTAACAAACTGTCTGGATGTATAAAACCCATCAGGTGTTTTCTATAGTTAGAACTTCAGCATTACAAAGCACAAGAGTCAGATATGCCAGCTCCTACTCTTTTTTTTTTCCAGTAAAAAGAGGAAAGCTTTAGATATTGAATACTGAATTCTTAGTTCAAGCAAAGAGAAAAACTAATTTACCTTGTATTCCCATAACACTGCTTATTATAACTATATGCCCACTCTTTCTCCTCTTCATGTCAGGCAAGATCTCCTTGAGGAGTCGAACCAGGCCAAAGAAGTTGGTGTCCATCACAGTTTTCATTTCCTCAATGGTCTGACATTCAATAGGTCCAATGAGCCCCATCCCAGCATTGCTCACTGCACAAAATAGGAGACAACAGCAAGCAAAAACCTCCATAAACATAACCTGTAATCTTTACAGGAAAGCCTTTGAAAGTAATGTCAGGATTAAGGATTAAATGATCCTAAATAATCCTTAAAGAAAGGATTAAAATATCTTAATTACTAAAGCTTTCCAAATACATTTGACATTTCCATATGTCTTTATTTTCAATTGTACTTTTAACCAAATTTAAATTATCTGGTATTTTGCATTTTAACTAATTTATTTCTGATTAGTCCTTTTTAAAAAAAATATAAAGGGATTATGAGTCAATAATTACTTGGTTTTTTTTATAATTCAGTATTAAGAATTGGAAGCCATAGTCAATACCCATAGGAATGAATAGAAATCTTCAAAAAGTGATAAAACAAGCCATATTTTGGTCTGCTTTTTGTTTTATTATCATTCATATCTTCAAGAGGAAATAACCCTCCCACAAAATAAAGAAGCAAACCAAAACAGACAATTCCATTGATTTATATTTGCCTCCTGAATATCTATAAGTGGAGAATGATGATAGGACTGGCATTCTGCTCTAGAGGTAGTATGTGAAATTAGAGTATAATAAATTTTGCACAAACAGTTGTTAAGGACTGCTTTAATAATTAATCGGAAAAAGGCAGGTCCATAATTTTCTATTGGATAAGATTTAGTAGCTGATGGTGTAAGCATTTCCACTAAGATACTAATATTTATTTTTAGTGAAACAATATGAAAACACTTGCTGGTGAATGATTTGTAAAGTGTAATTTCAGTTTTCAATACAAAATGGAAATATCCTCACATTCTTTGCATTTTTTCTTTTATTTGCTAATCCCCAAATGCTGTTGCTTTCTGAGACACGTGTTACCTTCATTGTAAAAAGGACTGTGCTTCATCAATAGGGTAGAAAGACTTGCTCATGAGGGTGCCAGTTTAGGCAAAATTTCTCACATTTACTAAAAAATGTATCATTTTATCCAAGACCTGTTATCAGGTTTCTCTTTTGTAACCAGAGAAAACAAGCTTCTCTACTTCATGGAAGCAGGGTGATATTTAATCCACTCATGTCTGCATGAAGTCTTACTTATTATTATTACTTTGATAATTTAAAAAATACCCTAATGAAAGTTCTCTAGGGTATTTGAGATGACGTTTCATAGAAATCTGGTATCAGTTCAAAGCACACATATGCTGTACTTGCCTAGGACATCAATCCTTCTGTCAGGGATGCTATTCACACAAGTTTTAATAGACTGTTCATCACAGACATCCAGTTGTTTAATTTCGAGGGTCTTGCCCAGCCTGTGACCTGCAGCTTCCTCCAGTGGCTCTTTCTTGGCCAGGTTCCGCATTGTGGCAAACACTGCAACACACCAGAAACAACACAGAAATGAAATCTTTGCTGTGGCAGCCTCACTGGGAAGTATTAAAGAATAATGCTTTTACATCCAGCTCTTAAATATCAGTGATAGAAACCAGATTGAAACTAAAAGTTAAAAGCTGCTATTTTCAATATATATTGCCACTAATTTCCCAGTCTGGTTCTGAAATCTTCAAGAAATTTGAAAGAAGAATGAAACAGGTATGCATAATGAAGAACATGCAGTGTATAAAGATAATACTATCACCAAAATAAAAAAAGACAGGTATCAAACTTTAAACCTAATTTTAGATTTCAGATTTCCCTTTTTTTGTTTTAAATCACCACCAACATGTTTAGCAGAACAACCATCATTTTATTAAAAAGTGGAACACATACTTCCTTAGGTTGAAAAAATATCTATTTTTGTAAGCTACTTTTCAAAATTGAAATTAATTATCATTGTAGTCTAATTGCTCAGAAAGCTCCAGATCTGCATCCAATCAGCAGTAAAATACTGTTAAGTATGAGAGACTCAGTTGCCACAGATTGCTGCGTTCACCTTGCCATCCATTTTCAATCATAGCAAATACCCTGCTTTGCAGCAATAAGACAAATCCCAGCCTCTTTGTTCACCTGCCTACACAGGCTTGGAATACTGAAATATACTTTAAGGAAAAATTGTAAATTTAGAAACTGTTTACTTAAATTCATTGCTTGGCTCCTCAAAAGGGCATGGGCCAGTTCATTAACAGATTTTAGTAGCCAGAAGTAAAGCTAACCCCAGCTGTGAACGTACACCCTGAGCAGCATAATACTACAGATATTTTCAGCTATTTATTTTATACTACTGTCTTTTTTTTTTTTATTGTGTCTGTGTGTAAACTATTCAGTTCTGGTAGTTGTTCCATTTGAATACAGGTACAGAAATATCAACTACTTATACAAAACAGTATATTTTCACTGAATTTCCTTGACAGTAGAAGAAGAAAATGAAAGAGAAACCAAACTCACCAGACTGAATACAACCACCTGTTAAAGCATAGAGAAAAAAACACCTCAAATAGTATGTTTTTATAAATATAAAGAATAGATAGATTGTTACCTTTGAATCTCTTCTGTTCATCTTTTGCCATTTTTACAGCTAATGCCAGTCCAATTCCTGAGGAGCAACCTGTAATAAGGACATTTCTTCTGGCCATTCTTTTCACTGAGTGGTTCAATTCTTCAGAGGAGCAACAACACAAATGTAACTACAGCTTAATGTGACTGGCCTTTAATACTATCTGCACTATCCCTGAGTCAACAAATCTGAAAATGCACACCTGGTCCTTGCATGATTAAGGGATAATCTCCAACTAAACAAAATAGAAGCAGATGCTCCTACATGTGCTTATAATCTGCATTATCAAAAATGATTAATACAAAATTTGATTAATCTATAAATTGAGGCATTTGTAAGCTACCTGGATTCTTTTTTTTAGTAGAATAACCAATTTGCACAATACTGGCAGGAAAAGCCTTGCCACAATTACAATTGGTCTGTAGTGCTAAGTCCTCCTCTCACATCTATGGAAAGTAAACTGCACCCAGAGTGGGATCCCAGCTAAAGCTGTTCGGAATTCCCACACCTACAGCACCCTCCTTGTTCTTTTCCAACAGATTGGGGAATGGATTTCTTCCCTGATGCCTTACCATTGTAAGAGTCCAAATAGGCATTACAGGGAAAAAAAAACGCCAAATTGAAAAATGGGGTGTGGATTCTGAAAGGGACGAGTTGTTGGACAGACTCCTCACATTTCCTTTTGGCAGGCACATTCCCAAGCAAGAACAGAGAAAGTAAGCAAGTAAGCTGCAGTGGAGAACTGACAGGAAATGTTGAACAAACCAGCTTCACTACATTCTTGTTAAGACTGAAATCTCTTCCAGCACTTTTGATTCTGGAATTGACATGTCAGAAATTTAAGAAAATAAGAACTAACCCAATGTCTAAGGTTTGGAGAAAATATTTTGCATATGAACTATAGATTAAAGAGAGGGGCATTTGGGCTGATGCTTCCGTGCAATTGAACATACAGTAACTGTAGGCAGACTACATTCAGGAAGAAAATCAATCCCTTGTTTCTGTCCTGAGTGACAGGAAAAAGAAAGACCTTAATAAGCAATTAGCCTTATGAGCAGCATTCAGCTAATTGCAATGCCATTATACACAGTAAAATGTTTTCCAAGACTCAACAACCCCATGTTAATGCAATGCACTTGAGAAGAATGAACTTAGTGTTCCAGGATTTGCATAGCTGTAAATTGGTTAGTAACTCAAGGAAAGTAGGACATAACAGAAATTTTTAACTGAAATTATGTCTAGAAAAAAAGTCCATCTTTCCAAAAGAAATAGTCTTGAACTGTATAAGTGGAATCATTAACTTATCAGGCAAGCAAGAAAATAGCAAAACATGTAAAGATAAAATATAATTATCATTCTTTTTATTTATCAGGTTTGACCCACAGTTTAACCAGATAAGTTGGTATACAGACAAAATTTTAGTGCAAATGCTATTTAGCTGATTCAGAGATTAGGCCAATTGCTTTTGCTGCTTATGCACATTTATATTTAGTGCATGTAGGAGGAGCAAATGAGGCTTTATACAATGCTAGTTAGTGGAATTCCACTAGTGTTGTGATGCAGCTGTAATTACAGATTTCCACTTGAAATCCTGTTTTGAAGGGCTTATAATACTCTACTGCTTAAAAAAATATGTCTGAAATTTGATGAATAAACTTCTAGGCTGAAAGCACAGTGATGGGCATAAAGAGAGTTAAAAAATAAAAGTAGTTTAATTTGCAATTATTATACCCAGTCAACTAAGTCTAAGGTTTTTCCTTTACAGTTGTGTAGAGAAAGAAATAGCTTTATTAAAAACACACAATGGCTTTATTTCTGTTAGTAACAATGAGTTTTGTCATGTCATAATTTTCCTAATAGCAGAGTAAATAATCTGAAACTGCAGAAATACTTTAGATGAGTGTGCCTTGACTTGTCAATGTAGCAGAATGTGTGGCTGCTTCTGTGGAACCACTTAATGTAGAACATGTGGCATTTGTGGAACGTGTTTCCATCAAGTGAAAGAGCCAGTCTGCCCAAGGAGTTTTGCAAACTGCCACTTGCAGGGTTTCTGCAATACCTCAGATAGGTTTGTTGGCTAAGATACACTTTTGATATGCAAAACATTTAATTGGGGCCTGGTATTTAAACTGAAATACATTCAATTCTGTTCCTATTCTTTACACCAAATAACTTTAGTAACTTGATTTTCTAAAGTATGAATCACATGCCTTAATGCGCCTAAATCGTGTGTGCATTAATCAGACTTAGACTGAGGCCTCAAAAGCATATTTGCAGTTTCTAATCCTTATGTAAATATTAAAGTGGGGCCACTAGCCTTTCATACTAGCTAAATTGTGTAGTACTTTTGAAAACAAATCTGTTTTAGAATGCATAGTTATGATGTGAGTTTAATCAATGGGAAATTTGTATGGATCTTCATTTGATTAAAAAAACACAAACGAAACAAGCTCAAGCTTTATGGCCCTGTCCCACAACTCTTTGCACCTTAAAGATACTGCTTGGAATAAATCAAGCAGGTTTTGCCAGTGTCTATGATCAAATCAATGTCCCAAAGCATCTTAAAAACAGGTCAATTTTAATAAGATGCTGTGTCTGCAACACTGCATGCATACCAAAAAAAAAAAAAAAATTTCCCAAAAAAAAATTGCTAATAATGTAGTACTGCGGTACTTTTAATTAGAAACGAGATATTAAACAAGTACATAATTTAAAAACCTTGGAAAAAGATGACAGCTGAAATCAATCCCTACAATTTAATATAAATTTTAAGTATAAAAATAAATTGTTATTATATGAAGGCAATGATCTCAATAACTGTTGGAAAAATAAAAAAGTTGTCATCTGCTTCAGTACAAATAACTGAATTCCTTATTTAGAAATACAAAGCTAAAATTTTCTCTTTGAATGCACAGTTATGATGCCAGCAACAGCATTCCTGGGTTCCTGCTTGTTCAGTGGGCAGCAGCAGTCATTTCTTCACAGTTCTTGCCCCTGAAACAAAATGTGTGTGATTACCATAGCTAAATCAATTTGTACCAAGGTGTTACTTTTCATTGTTAAAATTGATCTTACAAATTCAAGCAAACTAACAGCAGGCCTCAAGTCCGTGCTGCCATCTCACATTCTGACTCCTAGATTTAGGTTTTTAATGCTTTTTTGTTCATCGTTTCTGTAACTGAAGTGCACTTGCATTCTCAAAGAGCACAACTTACAAATCTTCTGATACCATATTAAGTTCTAGCAGATAAGTAGGAAAATGTTATACTAGATACTTTTGAGAAGAAATCTTCATATGTAAATCCCTGTAAAAATTTTATACAGTGTAAATGAGCACTGTCTTTTGAAATAACTCCTCTGTGTAAAGCTTAAAGTTTCATGTTGGATTGCATTGCTGTTCTTAAGCTGCTAAAAACTTCAGTTTCTATCAGCTCAGGAAGTGTTTGTAAAACCCCATCAACAGTATCAAGGTATCAAGTATCAAGAGGAAAAAAGCCTACGATGTCCAACAGCAAGCAAGAAAAATAGCAACATGAATGTAAGCTGGACTTAGAAATAAAGGCAGCCAGAACACAGCATGCTTGAAATTGGAGGTTTTTTGTTAGTTTCTAGAGTTTTAGCTTCTCCCTGCCTCTCCTTTTAAAAGTAAGTGTTTGTGCTGGGTCTAACTATTCAACATTTATAGAAACAACAGTTTGAGGTGTCTTCAGTATGTGATACACAGCAGCCATGTTTACATTAGCTAGTGCTGGAACACAACAAGAGACTGTAGCAGCCACTAATATTTCACACCATACTGTCCTATGGTTCCTGTTAATTAAACATTTAAAAAGAGATGATGTTGGTTCTCTGTTTATCTATCCATGCTTATTCTTTATGAGGAATGCTATACGTACTGTACAGAAACATTTGTAAGTAGCAAACAAGCAGATTACAGCTAACAAATGAAAGATTATTACAGCAATTCCTAATTTGTGTGCTTTGAATAATTTTTCAAAAATATTGTAAAAATCTCTTTTTAAAAAAGTCAGTCATTGCAAGCACCAATTACTTCTTGCTTCGCTTACCATTTTAATACAATTTTACTTCTCATTTCATAAGGAACTATGGTCTCAAAATATTAGTTTGCTGTAAATTCACCAATCTGCTTTTTTTTAATAAAGAAAATTACTTCCATTTCCCATAAAAATGAAAAAGCCATTATTAATGTTCAGCAAGATATTTTTGGTTCCTTTATTTGAAATATTTACAATGTCTAAGCATAGCAGAGTGCTGTATTATTACAAAATCTTCACTGCAGATTGAAGCAGAATAAGAACAAAGAATGGTTCAACTGAAAAATCTGTGACCTGGTTATTTTATGAGTCTCAAAGGAATAGAGTAGACCAGAACACAAATCAACCCTCCTAGCAGTTCCTTCCCTGAACTAAAATATTTTCTGCAATGAGCAAGGAAGGTAGTGTATTAAGAAGAAAAAGAATGAGACAGACTGTACTCCTGGGTAAGACGCACACACTGCCTCTCTACCCCTTTTCCCTAGATAGATTAGGCAATTTATTTTTTAGAACTAGGACAGAAAATTTCTGTGGCAGACTGGTCAATCAGTCTGCAATGTGTTACTAATGGCAAAAGTGTTTTCTTACACTATGTTAATATATTCAATGTTTAAACAAAGAAGAAACCTATCATATTCTAAGTGGAACCAAAAGCCCTCTGCAATATGTTTCATATTTTACTCAGAATGCTTCCAAAATCCAGTGGTTTTTCTATCTACTTAACTACAGTAAAAATAAAATTTCATTTCCTTATCCCAAGTCTTGGAAGGAACATGACCAGAATAGGTCTATTTAAAAAACCTTTCTTATATCATTCTTAGGCCTCTCCTTACCTGGTGTTCCTTAGAAAAAACAAGGCAATTTATCTGGAAAAATTTATCTGTACAGCAATTGTACAGGGGCTACATAGGAAATTCTTTCTTCCAGAATCACCCCTTAGGAAAAGCTGGAAATGGTTAATGATATGTGTGAAAGGTAGCAGCAGTCACTGTCCTGCTCTTGAGCATCATCAATAACCTAACAGAATTCAAGAGCTGGCATTGCTTTAATTTGCAGTGAAACACCCTTCACATTCAGCTGTGACACAGCAGAGCCCTCATGATCCAGAATACAGACCAAAGGCTTGGGTGCTCCCACAGAAATGAGGCTTCTCTGCTATCTCAGCCTAGGGAAAACAAACATCAGTGCAGCATAGCCAGAGTGGCTGAGGCCATCTTGGCTTAGGTGTTCAGCTCCAGCTTGGAATCATCCTTGACTGAACTTGTTTCTGCAGAAAGCCTGTTTATCTCAGATCCTATTTGTACTTGAAGAGACTGATTCATGCACCAAACCAAACATTTGTATAATTCATAAAGGTAGCTGTCTTCTCGAGTCCCTCCACACATTCCCACTCACTGTGCCAAAAAATTCTCACTTCTCTTTCCTAGAAGCATGCAAGAGCTCAGTGCTCCTGGATGCAGTAATTTTCACAAGATAGGTACCTAAGTTTTAAGAAGCTCTCCTCATACAGCATGTTCCTGTGTTTCATGTCAAGGAAGACCGTGTCATCCACAGAAATAAAATCAGGTCCCTAAAGATAATAAGTAATCAAAGTTCTCCACAGAAAACAGACTTCAGAGTGTGCTATTAAATCTGTGATTTTAAAATAACTTAACTAGTTTCACTTTAGGGGATTAAGATTCAGCAAACACCAGGATATAAAATACAATAATTCTGGGAGAAGTAACAACACTTAAGCTAAAGAGACACCATAGCATTTCTTCTAGGCAGCAGAGTAATGACATTAAAAATTGATAATTTGTTGTGTATCCAAGGTATGTTTTACCTTTCCAAGAGATTCTAGGCTATGTTTCATTTTTTTTTTCTTCAGCTGATTTATTTCCTGATCTTTCTGGAGCAGCTCAAACTCTTTTTCACGAAGCTCATCTTTAGAATGCTGGAGTTTCTTTTCTAAGCTCTCAATCTGAACAGAAAATGCAATTAAATCAGAACCAATAGTTTACCAAAGTCGGAACAATTTTATTAAAAAAAATGCACAAAACAAACAAAACTCACAAATATTGTCAGTATTAACCCTGACTTTGGATTCCTCTGTCAATTTTTTATTTTGATTACATTTAACTTTACTAAAAGAGCAGTTTGGGAACTGTATCATATCAAGTGAAAAAATATGTTTTTGTTTTGGCTCTGTTAAAGCCTTGCAAAATGTATAGTTTTAATTGACAAACAAAGTATTTTTACTGGTACCTTATTAAGGTACTTCCAACCCTCTCCTTAAAATAAAAAAAAAAGTTTTCATCGCCTGGATTAAATCTGGCAGCTATTGTGTCCCAGGACCAGACTTTCTGATAGAATTAGCTGCCTTTTTTAGGGAAACTGTATTTTTAATTAAGAAGAATTACCTGTTTATTGCATTCCTTAATTTCCAACTCTGACTTCTCTAAATTGCACTGTAATTGAATTATTTGTTGCTCCATTTCTCCCTTATGCTCATGAACTGTCATATCCAGTTGTGTAATCTAGAGGTAAAAAAGGAAGAAAAGGAAATATTTTATTTTGAACAAATATTCAGATTTTAAGAAGCAATATTACAAATCATGAGAGCAAAGTGAATGAAATTAATCCCTTGTAACCTCAAGAGAATTCACTTGAGCAGTCAATATAAAGCTACACTCCAGCTACTTCATTTAAATAGTGGCCAAACATAAAAGGGGAAAATTGGGAAAAAGTGCATAACTGAATATGTTAGGTCCTCACATACACAAAATGCAAACCTAGTTCTCCTTTTCAAAGAAATACGATTAGCTTATTATATTAATCCACCTTGTTAGAAAGTGATAAATTTTGTCAAACAAAAAAAATACTTTGATGAATTCCTGGGGCAGTCCACAGAGTACGGTGGCAAAAATGCATTGCAAGACCTGGCCTCCTTACAGTGTCAGTTTTTTAAACAGATTAATTCAAATCCCCACTCCTTCTCTCTGAACCTTAAATATTCTTGAATACAAAGGCTGGTAACTCCTTCAGGAAGAGGTTTATAATAAAGTGAGAGAAGCAGAATTTTCCCATGATGGGCATCAAATCCTGAAGCTAGATTATACAACTGAAAATACTTCAAATGAGCTCCAGAAATTAATTCTCAACAAAGATACCATTTCATATTTAGAGGCTGCTTTAACGTGACTCAAATATGGTCCAGAGCAAAGAAGGAAAGGGATGTACCTTCTCCAAGCACGCCTCAGCACAAATCTTTCCTTCCTCTTAGCAAACATGAACATGAAAACTGTTGTCCCATAACTTTATCACTAATGAAGAAACTTGGGAGAGGCCATGGCATGAGGCTTCAGCAACAGACAGCTGGTTTGAGGCTGGCACTGTGGCTGCAGTAACCAGTTCAGTTTAAGACAATTCATCAAAGCAACCAAACCTAGCAGGCTTTTTATAAGTTATCTATTATATTACAGGAATAATTGTCAGTAACATGCTTAAAAATTATCTGACCTGAGCTACTCTTTGTTTCAGTTCCCAATTCCTTTCTTTCAGAGCTTGATCCATGGCAAGGAGTTCTTGCTTCTTGTCTTCAATTTCACCCTTGCAATACCTGAAATTCTCACATGTTCAATTGCTTAATACACATTCAGTTGCTTAGCTTCAAGCATCCAGCTTGAAAATCATAAGATCTATTATTTAAAGCATATTACCCTAAACATGAATCGACTAAATGATTGCAAGGAAACAAACCCAAAGAGAATAATTCTGTTAATTATATTTCAGGTGGGGAATTCCTGATAACTTCATTGTTCAAGTTATTTAATTAGCTATATCAGGATTCTTTAAAAAATAAAGTGGCATTAATTTGTGGTGAGAAAGGAAACTGGACAATTTGACTATTCCTATGATTACTTCCCAGCTTTGGGGCTCAGAAATTAATTTCAGCAGATTTTAAAACAGAATCCCCCGAAAATAATTCAACACCACTTTTAGGAATTAGAAATGAGCTGAGGATCTCAAGTATCAAGTTAATTGATAGCTACAATCCATGTAAAATTATTCAGAGCCGCTAAGAATATTAAAAAAACCCATCCAAACTACTTGCAATTCTTAAGGAATAACGAACACAACTAAGTTTTCATGATGGAAAAGATTGCAGCTTACCTGAGCTCAGTTGTTAGATCCATGATAGCAATGTTCTTCTCCTCCAGAGAGGACTGTGCATTCTGTAATGCTTCTTGCAACTCCTGAAGCTGTGTTAAAGTGATATTTAATTCTCCACGGGCATTCTGTAATGCAGATTCCAGTTCTGACATTTTCTGTAAGGCTTCCCTGTGGCAAGTCTCAGTTTGAAGCAGCTTATCTTCTAAATCATTCACTATTTGACACACACACCACAAAACAGAATGTTTAATCATCACTACATCAAGGTCTTTATACAACACCTCTACCTAGTAGCACTTGGGGTCACAATAAATTTTCTATCACTATTTAGTGATAGAATCTAAAAAAAACCAGTGACTTCTTATACAAAAAAAAAAAAAAAATTATGGTACCTAAATATTTGCTAGTTTTATTCAGTTCATAATCAACAACTGATTGAAACATAAGGATATATCTAAAAACATCAGGCCAAGGAGACAGGACAGAGACAAGATAGTACCAAATGTGTAGTGCCAGGAAAAGTGCAAGCAGAATTGTTGGTATTTCTCTAGCTTAAAACAATGGTACAATTAAACTAAATGGAAAAAAAGTTGATTGGAAAGTTTGTTATTGTCACAGACTTGTGGAGTTTGCTGTTTGTTTCAAAGAGCTGCATTTTTGTGAATAGCATATGCCTTTATTAAATCTAAGTGTCTAATTTGACTATCACAATAAAAATCTGCTTTACCAATTTACAGGGAAACTACTTACACATTTCACCTGGGGTGAAGGTATATTCCACAAGATTGAGAATTTGCAAAAGCATGTGAAAAATGTGATTTTTTTTGGGTTATGGGGGTGTTTTTCATTTGGGTTTGGTTTTGTTTGAGTTTAAAAATATTACCATCTTTTGACTCTAATGTACTTGATTATAAAATGGGGGGAAGGAAAAATGTCTAATACATACAGAAGAATAGTTTAATGAAAGCCTGAGAAGCAAAATAGCCAAATTACCCTCATTTGCCTTTTTACTGAGCTCTGATCTTGCTTCTTCCAAAGTGATATCCAACTGATTTATCTGCAGTGCTTTGTTTTCACCATCTCGTTTTAATTGCGCTGCTTCTTTTTCCACGCCAGTAAGTTCATTCTTGCACTGATCCAGCTCCAATTTAATCTGTCTAATAAAAGCAACCAGGACAAAAAGAACAATGGAATAACAAAAGCAACACACTCTAAGACAAGTGTTTGTGAATAAAATAGAAATAAAGTCATGTTAAGTAGGCTTTTCTTTTAATCAAAACTAAATTCTTTAAGACTAGCAGTGTCCTATAGAAGACACTATCTACAATTACAGGTTGATAGGGTTATGATTTGAGCTGCTTTATGAAGTGCTATCCTAAGGCTAAATAGGTTGCCAGGACATGCATTAATTCTATTGGAAAACTGTTCCAGAAACTCATGCCTCTGCTAGTGAGGGGCTTCCCTTCTGATTTCCAGTGGATGCTCACAGAGGACCGAAGTGTGTAAGGCAAAGCTGAACCCCATTTCAGACAGCAGCCTTTCTGACCCATGTGCATTCTGTCCTTGTGCAGAATACACCTCTCACTTACACTAAACCCACCTGATTGCACAGTTAAGTTCATCCACCTTCTGTCTGTTTAAATCTGCTTCTCGAGCAGCCAGGTGAAGTTTCTCCCCCACCTTTCTCAACTCATTTTCTGCACATGCTTTCTGCTGCTGAAGCTCTTTTTCCAAACTGGATACCTGTTTAAAATGGCATTGCAAGAGTACATTTAAATCACATACCAAAGAAATACACTGCCTTGTCTTGCTACTCACAAAGGGAAAGCTTTTACACAACAGATTTCTTTATAGTCTGTATGTAATTCAAGACTAAAACTCTGCACATTTGAAAGACAAATAGTTTGAGTAAATATAAGAAGATGTAAGTTTCTGAATTTAAATGCATCTCTCCTTAACTGCAGTCTAGGGCTTGATTTTCCAAGTACCTAGCCACTCTAATGCTAGCTAGAATTTCTGATAGCTCAGAACCTGGATTAAGATAAAACAAGCCACTAAACTCTTTAATTTGGGTATATCTAAACAATAATTATCAACTCAGTTATCAAAGAAATATTCAGATTTTATAGGTATTATGAAAACATAAATAAGGCATTTAATTTTCTCTATATATGTAGACACTGCTCAGCATACTGTACCTGTTTTTCAAGTTTAATTTGATTATCTTCCAGCTCCTCATTTCTAATAGTTTCTTGCTGTAACATTTGCTGCTGATGATGCAAAGTCTGTTGCAGAAGAATATTTTGTTCACTCATGTCCTGAATATTCTGATCTTTTATTTTTATTTCTTTCTGTAAATAATGAAGCTGAAAATACATTTATCTTCCATTAAAATTAAACATTTTTATTTGCACTTGCGTCAGCTATTCTCTCTTAATGAATACAGACCCACATTTGTGATTCAATAAAACTTTTGGGTCTGAATTTAGTTGTGTTACAGTTTCAACAGTACATAACAGACCTCTCATAATTCATCACTGAATTGTGCTCTATAATGTGAGGAAAGTAGTAACTTCTTAGCCCCAGATTTTGATTCTTACTTTCTAAATATAACTGGTCAGTATTTTAAAAACATATATTAAAAGATTTTTAGCTTTTAAATTACTGAACTACTTTTCTTTCTGCCAGTCTTCTTTATTTCTCAGAAAGTCCTTATTTTCCCCCTGAGATTTTGTTCTCAGTCCTGCCCTTTATTTCTTCCTGCCTATATGACAATAGTCATTCCAATAAAAAAATGGAATTTTGAGTGCCTAACTTGTTTTATGTTGAATAGTCTGATTTCTCAATGGTGAATGCCAGAGGGAACTGTTCTGGGAAACAACAACAAAAAAAAACAAAAACAGGAAATGTTCTTTAAAAAAAAAAAAAAGAAAAAGTCACTAACTGCTCACTCGCAGGAGAAGTAATGACTGGAACTTATTCATGAAAACAGTGCTCACAATTACAAAGGCTCACTTGCTACACTTGATGTTTCACACAGGTTCCAGTCCCTTCATATGCAGTGTAAGAACAAGAGGGTTTAGGGCTTAGGAGGCAGCAGTGAATACCCCAGGCTGTGTGTGACAGTTCCATCAAGCTACTAAAGCCTCCCTCAGCAGGTAGGCCAGCACTGACATGATCAGCCTACTGTATAATTAGTTCACCCACAAATAAAAATTCTTTCTAATATTTAAAGTTAACTCTTTTTTGCTTTCATGTACTAGTGGAAAGTAGGATAAAACACAGGATCTTGAAGAAAACCTTTTTTTTATACCCAGGACTTCTTCCCCATTAAGGCAGTTGGAAAAAAAACCAATTATGTGCAATTAAATTTATATTGCAATAGTGCTCTCTCCATTTTTCCGAAGATAATGCTTTGTTTCACATTATTCTGATTTTGTTACTTCTTTTAACAATTCATTTATCTTAGTACTTCCTATCCCTTAAATTATCCAATGTTTCTGAGTTATGATTTTCCCCTTTACCCTCACAAAATGTATCGTTTTTTCCCAGCTTACTTCCCATTCACAGGTCCTGTTGCAAATTTTAGCTGTTATTTCACAAACTTTTCGATTAAACCAGTGATACCAAGTGTTCTCTGCAATACAGAAGAGTTGTAAAACAACCTGTTACCTCTTCAGACCTTTCTTTCAGCTGATTTTCAAACATCTCCTTATTTTCTTGTGACTGACTCAAATACAGTGCAACTTCTTCCTTACATACATTTAGAGCTGACTGAAGTTGTTGTACCTAAGTGAATATAAGAGATTATTTGAAATTGCATGTCATGGTCTGTATTAACTGGTCTAAAAATTGTGTTAAAAGATATCTTTATGTAAAACATCAGAAAAGCTACGATTTTATCATACAAGTATTAAAACAGTCATGGAAGATTATCGTAAACTTTAAAACTGAAAGTCTTAAAAAATTAAAATTATTTGTGAAATTCATAATGATAATTCTTTAGACTGTGTTTGTATCATATGAGACTATCAGTTATGAGAAGATATGCCAGAATTTGTCAGTAGCTAGAATTTAAAAGCAAACATAGGGTCAATACCAAATCATTAATTCATATTTTCTATTGAATATAGAGTTGCATAAATAAATTTGGAATTACCATCATAGGTGAGCTGACACATATGTTTTGCAAAAAAACCACTCAGATCTTGAGAGAGTTCTTTTCAGAAAGTCATCAAGCAGCATAATTCTCTTCCTGCACTGGGAGACAGTGCCTGACTTTCACCAAATGGAAAAGGAAGAACTTTGAGCTGAGTCAACACTGTTATTTACACTTTTAATGTTCATTTGGGTTTCAGTAGTCTCTAACAAATACCTTATAATCTTGAACTGATAAAAATTGTAACAGTCAAACCCCCAAGGGTCTTAAGGCATGGTAATAAAGCTTTTTTTAACTGTTAAGTTTCAGTGCTAGGATTTCTCATCAATGAGAATTGTGCTGAATTTAGCTGCAGAGTGACAACACTTCCAATTTTGCAATCAGACAGCCAGTTTTCTAAACCATACTGGGCTGTAGATGTCTGTCCTCAGCTGATGCAAGAGCTTTTTGAAGTAAGAAATTACAATGTGTCTTACTTTTAAATCTCTGGAAAACTTCCAAAATACTACAAGCCACTTGGATAGAAAATTGGTCCAACACACGCTCAGAAAGAGCATGAAAACAGCAAAGCCCTCAGTATCTTCTCCCACTGATATCCTGAAGATTTAATATTTTAAACCTGACTGGGGTAAATCTGTACGTGGCACTGGTTTATTAAAATCCTGTTGCAAGTGCTGCATGGAAAATATTTATCAGGCAAACACTAGGAAGAGCTATAGACATGAAGGGCTAAAAACATGACCAACATTATAGTATCATATATATCTAAAATATGTGCCATATACAGACCAAAAGCATAAAACATTAGCTCTGAGACACGCTGGACTTTAAGAGTACAATAAGAGCAAGTTTGGCCTATTTGTTTCTACAGTAATTGCATAAAGCAGTCATGTATTGCATAATCTTTTACTGTAAGTTTCATCATGCTTTTTAATTAAGAAAAAAGGAAAAGAAAGTGAAACAACAGATAAAAAACAAATACTTCAAATTAATTACTTCTGGAATATTTACTTAAGACAAATTTATATAGAACATTTTATAAAAAAGATAAAAGGAAATACACTGTTATTTCAAACTATTACTTGGACATTACAAAGAGCTTACTGACTTTGATTTTTTCTTCTGTTAACTGACTTTCCAGCATCTTCAGTTCTTGATCTTTCTTGACATTTTGGTTTTCCATTTCCTGTTTTTACAGATATTTTTATTCAAGAGAACAAAATATAAATATTACATATCATTAATATGTTATAAAGCTATAAGTCATTTAATAAAAATGCAATCAGAATCAGGAAAAAACCTGCAGATTGGTGTCTTTAAAACTCAATTGCTTGTATAATGTGTATGTGTACATGATGCTCTGAAGTGAATTTGGTTGCTGATAGAAGTCTCTTCATATTCTGCAGCAGCAGGCATTAATAAAAGGAATAAAACACTATCATACTAGAACATTTTGGTTTTCCACCCTGTGCAGGATTGATGCAATCATTCTTTATCAAGATCTCTTTTCTTTCATTAGAGAGAGAAGCTAAGGGGCAATCCAGAGGCATAAAGAGAATGCTAAGACAGAAAATACTGAAAGGCCATTAAAACTTGTACAATATATAGCAGTGGTAGTAGCAGTAACTGGTGACTACATTAGATTTAAAGAAGAATTAAGAAACAAAATCATAAGCATCTTTCATTTTCCCCAATTTTTCCATGTATTTATGGATATGCATTTCATTATTTTAGTCACTTCCTTGATTTGCATTTAAATAAAGTCAAGAGCCAACCTTACCTCTCTGCTTGCTATTAGCAGCCCATCCAATGATTCGATGTGATGCTGTTTATGTATAACCTCTTGTTGTAAAATAGATATTATTTTCTCTTGTTCAATGAATTGTTGATGCTTCTTCTCCAGCTGTGTCTGAAGCTGTCCACAAGTAAATTGTAATTTATTATTTTAAAAAGAATTTGTTAATCTAAATATGTGATTCAGTTCTGTTCACCCGTCATTTTTATAATTAAAATTAAATACATTGCTGCCATCAGCAGTATTGCACAATCTTAAAATTATCAAGAAATCCCATACATTTAATAACTCAAATCAGAGGACAATAAGGGCAGACAGAGTGTAATTGTCTGCCACCAGCCAAGACACTAAGACATGCATATATCCTTTAGTAAAAGATGAGAAGCTTCTTGATCAGCTACAAATAATCACAGTTCTATTTCTAATCCCAGGGAGAACAGACTTCTTCTCTGGAGACTGAAAAACCTACCAACAGCTCTCCCTGAATGCAGATGCTCATAAGGCTCAGACTGGTAGAGTTTAAGCCAACAAGAGAACATTTTTAGAAGCTGTCATGCTTTAAACCCAGCAGGCACTAAAGCTACACTTTTGGTTTTTTCTGGTTTTTGGAGAAAAGAACAACAGTACTCTTCCCAAGTCCTTATTTCTCTTCAGCTGAGCAGGACATGAATATTTCAGAGGGAAAGTTCTATAGCTAGTTAGATGGAAAATGTACTAAAATCAGGGAATGTAGGGAGAGGAAAGAGATTTTTAACATGTATTTTTAAATGGATGTGTCTCAAAATTACAAGACAAATCAACATAGGAAGAAGTTACCAAGTATAACACTCACACATACTATCACACAGTAAAGGTCTTACTAGATCAATCTGTTTCTCCATTTCTTTGTGCTGCTCAAGGTGAAACAACTTCTCATTTTCAAAAGCAGAAGTAATTTTCTTGTGTTCTTCACTGACAGTTGTTTCCAGCTCATGAATGCGTCTGTTTTTTCCCTGGGAAGTGGCAACAATAAAAGGACTTAATAAAAACCTTTAGCTGTGATATTAAACAGTGTTTTATGTGATTGTCTGGTTTCTAGATTTCATGAGGGAACAACAAAAAAATGCTGAAGTTACACAGAGAATGTGTCATCTCACAGGATGCCACACCTATGACACAGGTATAGAATGTCAGGAAATGCAGCCACTACAGAGACAAGGTGTCTGCCAAGACTAAGAGAAATCCTGTGTTCATATGAATAGATGGAATCTTTAAAATACCATTTTGAAGACTTTTTAATTTACAAATCTACATGTATTTAACTGGAACGAATGGCAATTCCCAGGGGGATCTTCATTGCATATGTGACCACAAGGAAAACATAACTTGTTCATTAATAACTTATCACATTCAAGGGCAGGGAGAAAAGGATGTTTTATTTCAAACAAGATTCAGTTTTTAAAACCTGTGTTCCTTAAAATCTGCACCAATTATTTAGCAGATCTGAAAGTCCACATGTTTTCATTACAGGGAATGCTACTGTTAAGTTAAACTTTCATGTTTTTTTAAATAAATGTGGTTTCTCACTGAGAACATTTTACCATGAGTTCCAGCTTCAACTCAACACTTCTTTCTGCAGCAGTGGAATAAGCAATAGTCTTTTCTTCCAACTGTTTCTCAAGTGCAGAAAGTTGAGAAGATTTCTTTCTTATCTGAAATTAAATATGGCACAAAACAGCATGTAGACAACTGTTTCAGTTTTATTCAAATATCTGTATGCACTTTCTTATCACCAATTCCATTTTAGCTACTACAACAGTATTTTTAATAACTTTCTGGTTGGTTTTATTGATCTATTGTACTTTATTACTTACAGAGAGTCGGGACAATTTACCTCCAATTTATCTAATTACCAGCTTTACATTTTTATAACACTTACATTTATTGTTAGAAAATAACTGCAAAGCCCATTATGCTGAACTCTATAAATACATTAGCACCAGAATGGCAACATTAGCAATTTAATTTACTCACCCTGAGAAAAGCTGAAGCTTAATTTTTTTTTTTTTTTGTGAATCTCTAGTAATGATGTTCATCTCTGGCAACTACAGTAACATTTAATGAGGAAAAATACAACCATTCCTTCAACGTCTATTTCCTAAGAATACCCATTAATTCAACCACACCAAAGCAACAAGACTTTGCATATTTTCCACATAATAAATCAAAGTAGTAGCAGAAAAGTCTACTAACCACACCAGCTTTAAAACAGTATTTCTGACAACTAACAAATTAGGCTGCTATCTAAATCTTTCTGCTTCCAGAAAAGTTCAGTTTAAATTTTTCTCAAATTAATCACATTTTAAAATTATTATGGCAATTGCAGTTTCTCCATTACTATTGTCTTCATTGTTTTTGATTACTGAACTAAAGAAAAAGTGGCATGTTCTATTCAGTGCTATTAAAAACTTACTTCTCTCTCTAAGCTACTAGTTTTTGAAGCCTTCTTCAATAGATCTTCCTGTATGATTTGAAACTGACTGGTTCTTTGAGCCATGCTGGTCCTCAAATCTGAATTCTCCTCATCTGCTTTTATCAGTTTAGTGCGTAGCTCTTCTATCTCTTTCTGGAATTTTTGCCTCACCTTTTCAAATTGTTTGCTTATAAGTTCCAACTGTTGACATTTTCTCCTCTCTCAAAGTAGAAAAAAATAAATTTAAGATTAATTTATAAAATGTAACTGAAAGTAGTGACTCATGAAAACAAACAAAAACCCCAACAAAACCCCCAGAAAGAAACAAACAAAATAAAGACATCATCATATAGGTGCCCTGACATAATTTCATGGAACAGTCCTAACAGTAATAGCAGAAGCAATCAGAGAAATGCTGTGACAGCAGGATACAGATAAAAGGGTCAACAAAAACACAGAGACTTTAGCACAACCTGCAGAAAGAAAAAAAAAAAATACATGGTTCCATTTCAACACAACTCCTAGCTCAGCTATTGCTGAACAAGTAACTTAAGCAGCAAGAGAAAGAAATATATTGTGTCTGAAGAACATGATAGTTCTGAGGTGGCAAAATGTTCCCTGTTCAACCAAAGCATACCTGCTGTAAAAGCAGCTTAAACCCCTGCAGAACATTTCTGTTCTGTGGATTAATTAGACAGAACTGCACAGCTATTTCAGCCAGCTTACCTCCTGGATTTCTGATCAATTCGACAGGCTCTGTTTCCAGGTCACATAACCTGTTGTTTTCTTCCCCTTCATTACCATTAGAAGGATGCTCAGCTCCAGTACAGATAGTTAATTTTGCATCAGGCCTTTGAATTTCCTCTTCTTTCGATGCCAGTTTAATGCTAATACAAAGGAGGAGACAACTATTTAACATTCTTTCTACATGCTAGTTCTAATAGCACCTTATTATCTGCCTATTCTTGCCATAGGTCAGTAACCAGAAAGTTATACCTTAGGTCTGCAATCAAAGGTGGACTTGATCCACCACAGGATTCAGAGGTAGCTTGTTTTGTTGAGAAACTCAAGAGCTGGTGTTTGAAATCGTGCCATTTAAACTAAAAGTTAACAGAAAACAAAGATCAATGAAAAATCAACTTTTTTTTTTGCTTCATCTTGCATCCTTAATTCATGTGTTTTACTGGCATATAGATTTTAAAACAAATATGGATGTTAAAAGTTTGGATAACTCAATCCTTAAAATTATTCAAAACATGATACACTGTTAAGACTGTACCAGTTACTCTACCTCTTCAGATGTACTTGAAGACAACTGAGAAATAATGGTTTCTAGAATGTTGAGCTCTTCCCTTGAATCCTCTATTTCTTGACAACGTAATTTCAAGTGGTTACGTTGCTGTGCAGTAAGTGCTCTCAGCTCTTCATTTTCAATTATTAAAGCATTTTTCTCTTCAAGCATTACTTCTTTTTCAGAAAGGTCACTCTTGAGCTTGATGATCTTCTGATCAGATTGACTCAGCATTAATGTCATTTCAGCATTCCTTGCCTCTAGAGTTTTAATTTCTTCTTTTGTGTTGTGATTCTCCTCCTTTAATTGTCTAAAAAGACATTTAAAAGGTATTTTCTTCACTAGAAATAGAGACTTGCTATGGAGACTCGAGCTAAAATAATGGTTTTCATCCACTGCCCACTCTTGCCAAAATGGCCTAAAGAACAACAGTCAAGACATGAATGTGAGTGTGGACAATGCATGTAAACTGAACACCCCTAGAATGTCTGTGTAGGTGTCTGTACAAACCTAACAATTCTAAAGACAACCAGCTGATGGTTGTCTTCCTTCATTAAAGCAATTAGGGAATTACCAAAGAACTTCAGAAAAAAAGGGGGCTTCAGCTTGAAACGAAACATCCAAGAAGTATAAAAACTTGAAACACTTGGAGTTGGGACAGAGGGATCCAAACCAGGTTTGATTGTTAAAAAGCTGCAGTCAGCATCACAGCCTGCACTGAAGCCTGAGTGCAGCCTCCCTGCCAGACACCAAGAGCAGCCCTGTTTCTAGGGCTGCCAAGGTGGTGGGCAGCAGGCAGGGACCCCAGCTGGCAGTGCCAGGGCACCCACAGGGTGCTGCTCACGGGCAGAGCACAGGCACACAGCAAAGCAGTGCAGCCCGTGGCCCTCAGGAGCAGCCAGCCACACCGGGAACAGTGCCCACAGGCTTGGGGAGGAGCTTCTTACTGGGAATGGGGGCAGCATGTGCAATTAAAGTGTTTAAGAATTACTTGTAGAAAATAAGTAGGTTTGAACTACGTGAATTGAGCAGCACATTCACAGTGACAATTGCAACATGCAATTTCTTCTCAAAAAACTGTGCAGAGAGTTTTTAAAAGCCTTTGTGTTACCTTAGTTGCTCTTCTAGGATGTCTAGATCCTTTCTGTAGCTGATACACTTTTCATTCAACTTCTCCTTTTCTTTTTCACAATTAATTAAACGTTCTCCCAAGGCTACTTCCTCAGCTCTAGCCTTAAAAAGCAATTTTTTTCATTACTGTACAGCAATAAACTAAGTTTCCATGGTCAATTAGCTATTTAAAACAAAATATTATAAACACTGTGCTATTTCTGGTAAGTCAGAAGGTAGCACTATTGCTCACTATTGTGAAGAAAAGGAGAGAGGCAAAGAAATTTTCTTCTTCTGCCATTTAGGAAAATATTAATGTAATATTTTAGGGCATATTTGTGGTTGGCACCTTGTTCCACAAGGAAAGAAGTCTAATAAAAAAGTTCTCTGTAAGAGCTAACTGTATTTTCTCCTCCCACAAGGCAGGAAGCATTAACAATTTTGATCATTGGAATTTGGAGAGATTACTTCATCTCAGCCCTTCTTCAGCACGTTTCATTCAACAGTTTATACATATGGAGGAAAAAGAGCTTTCAAAAGGATCTTGTAGTTTTAAAATGCAAAATTCCCGGCTGGTGAGCAGGAGACAGAAGGAACAGCAGCAGTATTAGCAGTATTAGGATACTCCAAAGATGCAGACTCTGAAGATCCAGACTGTGCAAAGACAGTGTAAAATTACATAACTGAATTTATCACCACAAACAGTTTTTTACCTGTTCCACCTCTTCTAGGACTTTGCCACCAACAAGCAGAAACAACTGACTCACTGATGAACCTGTTGCTATTAGCGGCCTGGTCTATTGGAAGAAACATCTTAACACCATGGCAAATACAAGCAAAGAAAAAGCTCTCACCTTTTGTAATTTTTCAGTTATTTCTGCTTTCTGCTTTGTGAAAGCTCTTGTCAGCTCCTCCACATTCAACAAAGCTTCATTTCTTTGCTGTTGCGCTCTGCCAAGCAAAAGATGCAAACCAGTTTTAAAGCCCACAATCTCCAGCCATTAACGTAAGTATCTTCTCCAGTTACTAAAAACAACTACTGTGGTAATTGCTCCAGGTACTTCCTTTCTCCTTCCAGCATTCCAAGCCCCGGGTATCACATGAGGCTGTTCCAAGAAACAAGCCAGACTCCCCACTCTTCCCTCCATCACTGCACACCACTGTCCCTTCCCCTGTTGTTACTTATTAGGGGAGAAGTTGGCAGAGTAACCTCAGGGCAGCTCAGCCGTCTGTTCAGGACAGCCAACACAGGCACACAAGAATTGCTGCTGCTCAATAACATTTCTCTCTTCCACTACAGGAGTTGTGGGGTTGGTGCAGTGCCTCATCTAAGTACAGCTGACACCCTCAGATTGGAGTCTCTTAGTCTGAGGATCACTGCCCATTTGGAGATGGCAAAAGTATTCAGTAAAGGGCATAAAAGCATTTCAGAACAACAAAATAGCATTAGTCTAAAGCACTTCAGTCTGCCTGGATAAAGAATAGTAAGTTGTTGTAATTAATGATTAAAAGTAAACCATAATAATTGTTGATACTAACCATAAGATCACACTTAACACCTGGCAGAAGTTCAGCTTTTCTGAAGAACAAAAATATTTACATTTACAACTAGTAACTAGTACAGCTACTTCCAACCCCACGTGCTCTGAATGAACAGCAATCATAAAGTAAAACACTTCTTCAACCAGCTGTGCAAGCCCCACAGTATTTCAGGTTTTCTTGCCATAAGAAGGTAAGAGTTAATTCCATGGGTAGAGGTACAAGTCAAACAAAGAGTTTGCATTTCAAAGGTTAAACAAATGCTTTCCCAAGCCATTAATTCAGTTAATTTTTTTGCCCCAGGTAATGCAGTTTAATAGGCCAGGTAGGGATCTTTTTATTTATTCTGCTCACTTCTTTAAAACTGCATTTTGGAGGTGATAAGAGTGTTCATAGCAACTTCCAAATTCCCTAAGTCTCCCAATAGTGTCAGAGTCACTAGGCTAATGGAGGCAAGAGGAAAGGGAAATGGGGATTGAGATGGAATTACAGCACCCTTTTCATCAGTACCATAGAGACAGGTAAGATTGAGGTTAACATTAAAATGTTCTCTTGATTAAGTTGTTCTTTTATCATTTTCCTCACACCAAGAAATACTGCTGAATACCAAGTACTGAGCATACACTGCAAGTTCTTGCAAGAAATTCAGCAAAAATACATTCTGGACACTGAAGCTTTCCACTGCAGGACATCCATCCTGAAGGAAAAAAACAGCTGAGAAACTGGGTGCTAGTGTCTGCTATCAGCCTGCAACTACCAGCTGATTTCAAGTTTTTAAATGTGCCTATTTAAATAATCAGTACTGTCACACAGACTATCCCCTTTTTTAAAAAAAATAACATCCTTAAAACAGAAAAGTATTTGATTGCACAAAGCAAACAACTGCCAATGGAAATAAACACACTATATTGTTCTATGTTCCATTTATTAAAATTAATTACCTCTTCCCTTGCTTGCTTTGTTCAATTAACTCCATTTGCAGATTTTTATAGCACTTTTGATATCTTTGCAACATTTGTTCTCTTTCCATTGCTGTTTTCTGATTTTGATCTAGTCTATCTTCTGTATCTCTAGCAAATAAACAAAGCATAATAAAAAAATAAGAACTTTTTTGTAAATAAAATAGATTTCTGTTGCTCTTTTCTGCACATGATGTCCAGGGAAGGCTAGACAAACATGCTGTAACTCTCAAAACTAGGTTAGGAAGACCCACAGTTCCAGACTCCCCAGGAGTATGCCTGCAGTCTGGAGTGGTGTCTAAGCCTTATCAAAAGGCACCAGGTGTCACAACTGCCAAGGACCCAGAGAGCTGACTCTGGGTCAAGAGCTCAGATCATAGAAATCATATTTTCTCTGCCAAGAGGAGCAACTGGGAAAGAACACTAAAATATAAATTTAACATAAGAGGTTTTTTTCACAGTAGTCTGTGAAGGCAGACTACTGAAACATTAATTGAATATTACATAACATGAGGTTGTAAGGCAAGTTGCCAACCAGGTATATCTTCCTGACACCTCTGAAGAGCATTTACATCAGCTTTATTTGGTCATTTGACTAATGCATTCATGAAAAAATAATTATTTATATTACAAAGAACAGGGCCATGTTCAGAAATACCTATGCTTGTTACAAGAGAACAGATGTGGTCCTGTAGCAAACAATCACTACCCAGCTGTAAGGGCACATTTGTGTTCTGCACACATTATAAACTGGTTTATTTTACCAGTCCTTATTAATTTCTCTCAGTTTCTTGAAGTACATTCAGCACAAACTACAAATTAAACCACCTCCCTCCTCCTATAAATGGCTCTGAAATGAAAGTTTCAGACCCCAGATTACATGACCCACACAGTACCAGTAATTATGTCATCCCTAAAAAGAGACTGGACAAGCAGGAAGACAACAATAAAATATTGATTTAAAAGTACACTTATTACTTCAGAATTTTATCTTGAGCTGAAACTTCTGCTTCCAAATATACAATCTGTTCTTTCAACTTTGGAACGCTGATTAAATGTGTAGCTAAAGCAGCCTCAAGATACGAAATCTGAAACACAAACATATTTGGGGTTGCATTAACATTTGCATATATAAAGGTGAGAAACATAAGAACAATCTGCTTACTGAATGACAGTGCTCTTAACCCTACTGGAAAACTTGTTTGCTCATGTACACCACCTTAACTCAAATTTTCTGCTCATTTAACATTCCTTCCCCTTCCAGTGTGATATTCTGTCTAGCAAAATTATTTCTTTAGAGGTTGATCTTGTCTCTTGTTTTTCCCCAGAAGTTTATATCCAACTATTTCTTCTTTCAGTGCCAGGCAGCCAAATATTTTGTTTATGTATTTTATTTACTGTTTTGGAGATCACATTTCTCAAACAAAAAGCACTAAGCATAGCTATGTTTTATTAATATTATATTTAAACAAAAAAAAAGAACATAGTTGTCCTGAAACAAACCTGTACAGACAAGTATACACCAAATCATTAATGATTTATTAGATGCAATATTCCCTTCTAACTCAGCTTCACTTTTTTCAAAATAGCAATATTAATCCAACCTGAGAGATCAACTATTTTCATTGCCTATTCACATGACTACTGTGCCACTATTATTCCCACTAATGTCCATGTAGTTCACACAGGTGAATGTACAGTATTAAATGCATTTCTGAACTATTTTCTTTGTGGTGTATTTTTCATTCTGTGCACCACTGTCTTTAAACTAAACTTTGGAACATAAATAGATGCAATTCATAATTAATATAGTTGTTTTGCCCATGGAGAAATAGATTCCAAACTATTCTGTCCAAGGTTAATACTGAGTATTAAGTATATACTAAATATTAAACTTACACAGATTAAGATAAGACAAAATCCAGCATATTCTGCTTGTAATTCTAAAACCAAAAATCGTGGTCACTGGGTGTCTGGGGGTTTGTGTTTCTCTTTGATGAATACACTAAAGTTACATACTTCTGTTTTTGACTGCATCAATTCAAAGTTCATTGTTTCCACTCTGTTCTTCAGGTAGCGGTTCTGAGAAGTCAAAGATGTATTTTGCTCATGAAGAGCATTCAGCTTCTCCTGAAGATGTTCATTTTCTTCCAGAGTTTTATCCAAAGTTGTGGATACTGAGTAAGACTAGACACAAAAATTCACTTGTTTATATATATATATACACTTATATAAAAACACATCATAGAATCATAAATAGTTTAGGTTGAAAGGGAACTTTAAAGGTCATTTGCTCCAACCACCTTGTAATGAGCAAGGATTGAAGTAATCAGCTTGATCAGAGCCCTGTCCAACCTGACCATGAATATTTCCAGGGATGCAGGATCTACCACAGCTCTGGGAAATCTGTTCCTGCATTGCACCACCCTCGTGAGTAAAACACTTGTTACCTCTTCTAACATCTAATCTAAATTATTTGAAAAATCATTATCCGCTAAAAACTTAATCCCCATCTTTCTTACTCAAGCGCTGAAAGGAGGGAGTGGGAATTTTAGGGAAGAACTGCATTCAAACGATACTATGTGTTAGAGTGCTCCTTGAAATCACTGTCGGATGCTACAGTGTATCTACCCCCAACCCAGCAGCCAAAAAAACATGCAAATACATTACAAAGGATTGAAAGCCAAAGCAACAAAAAGAAGTAATGAAGACAAATATTTACGCTGGATTTTCGTTGAAAATCCTGGTGAGATGTTCTACCAGAATTATTCTCACAGCTGGAAAAGCCTTGACAATTGCAGTTCGGCTGTACCAACTCCTCCAGGGGGAAGTCTATCACCTCATCGAAGCAGTGGCTGTAATGTTCGCTTGTACTACTGTTTGGAGGGAGAGAAAAAAGTCACTACTCCTTTCTTTCTTTATTAGGCTGCTCAAATGAAAAGCACAAAAGGAGCTAATTGCAGTAATCCATCACAGAATAAGGCAGAGGCACACTCCAAGAGACAGGAGGTTCTCATTCCCAGACATGCTCATACCTGGAAAGCTCTTCCTCTACAGTTTGTAGGCTTTTTTCAGTTCTCCTCAGCTGATTCTGTAATGATTGTACACTTGCGAGCAGGTCTTCATCAGCACAACTTTTAGAGCACGTCCACGTACTACATTCCATTGGTAACACGAGAAGGCTAAAGTAATATTTCATATTAAAACACTGTTAAACGTGCATGAAACCTATTTACAATTTTTTTAAAGGAAAAGAGGAAAAAACTAATAAAGAAAATACTGAATTTCCAAGTGTAGACATACATTTCACACACTACTCCTTCCCATATTCACTAGATAAAAGTAACAAATTGTCACTTTTGTGAGAAGGAGTTCTATACGCATTCACGAAGTACAAGAAGCTTCATGACTTGCCACGTATGAAATCTGGGAAATTATTTTGCAAACATCCGTCACGCAGCGCACCTGAGAGCCCCGGAGCCCGAGAAGCGAGGGGCGCACCCGCGAATGCGCAGAGCCC
>JAHLSL010000008.1:16592267-16628665 GCA_025920805.1 Petroica traversi | reverse complement strand
GCCCAGCCCTGCCCGGGACTCCGCCGGCCTCGGCAGCGCCCGCAAAGCCACGCTGCGGTTGTACGCTGCTACACGTTCTGCCTTCGGGAGTTAAAAATTAACTTACCGGCCTTTTTCAATTATTCTAATACTTTCTTTCGGTGGTTTGGGCGGAGTTTTTTGTTTCTAGTTTGGAAGAGCTCAAGCCGCCATCCTTTAGAAGGGCAGAATGTGTAAAGTTCACGTTTGTGACCTTGTGTTGTAGCCCTAAAGCGTAAGGAGCGTTGTGCTGATGCACAGAGCCCGTACTTGCCTATCTTTGTGCTGATATTAAACACTTCTCACCTCCATGATGAAGCTTTTACAGAAACAGCCCAATTTAACAGCGTATTGTTAAGAGTTCGATGTCTTTATTGGGAAGAGTCGAGTTTCCCAGAGGTGTCTGGGATAGATCTCGATCTCAGACGTTTTTCTCCATAAAACAGACTTTTTTCCAGTAAAATAGGTACGTTGGGAGAAGCTGCACTGAATATTCTCCCACCCTACTGTTGTGCCTCCAAGTGGGCAGGATCTGTCTCTCTTCCACTCTGTCTATTTTTCCCCTCTTTCCCAACTGAAAGATAAAGCTGAAATTCGTGGTTATTTCTGTTTTCTAATACTGTTACGTGCAGAACTGAACAAGAATGAAAGAGAGGTGTTCAAGCTTTGTTTAGAGTCCTGTCTAAGCCAATCAGAAGTTTATTTTGCAAGAGTAGGATTTTAGTTTGATCATAAGCTAAATAAAGACGTTATTTTAGAAAGTACTAATGTGTATAACATTATAAACGTAACTTATTTCTACTCAGGCATAAATTTCTTAGCGTTAGTGTTAACAGTAATGATACATCTTTGTATTGGAATGTGTGGAAAAGCTCTATTTATTATTAGATTTATTTTGTCCTTAATTATGTTAGTGGCTAAAGCATAGGAATGTTTAACATAGGACGCAGGTCATTCTCCAAAGACATGAGGTAAACACTGTGCTAATACAAAGGTTCTTCTCTGGGTGTTTAGACTGGAGCATACCCTAAAGCTATGTCACTGTGTATAGTTTTTAATTTGATCAGCTGTTGGCTCGTTGTTTTATTTGTCCTTTATCCTTTTTTGTTTTATAAATCTTCAGTGTCAATTTGAGTCAGTGTAAACTTTGCCCTCCTTTTCAGCAGCAACAGACTGCTGCACTCAAAAAGTTCACTGGAAAACAAGCAAACACGAAATACCCCTAGCATAGACTTAGTGTCATAAAAATGATCCCTCTCCACCCCCTTATCCAATTACTACCCTCCCTATGAAGAATTTCTACAACACAATAGGTGTGGTGATACAACTGTAGCTGTTAAAGCTGTTACAGAGTTATAGCAGCACAGCTTTGCAATGCTGTAGACACTCCCTAAGATCTTAGGAGGATAAACGCCTTCAATTCCTCCTACATTGGGAAAAAGAGAATGTCCTGGCAGAATTCAGACCTTAAATGTGCATCAAGAGGTGAGAAGGTCTTGTGGTACAGCTTTGATTGACAGAAGAGATTTGGTCCTGTCTCCAACACTCTTAATTCACCAGCAAAGAGATCTTAGGGATGGCAGCACATAGTGTACAAATGTGAAATATATATATACAGAAAAATGACTTGCTAGAACATTTCTGCCACTGCAATGGGAGTAGGGCAGGTACTTGCCAATCAGTGACATCTGCCACAGAAATACCAGATTTAGCCGTCTGTTGTTGGTATTTTTACAGGTTGTCTAACCCTGCCTGTTGATAAAACTGTATGCATTTTAAAAAGTAATTAGGGAACAGTTCAATACAAGCCCAGCATAGCAGGTTTAGATTGCATTTATTTTAAGATTCTGAAATTGTTAAAATACTTTTAGTTTGAGCTGTTTTTTTAATCTGTTTCCAGTTAATTTGGTGTCAAATCATCCAGACTGATTAATCTTTCAAATTCTTTATTTGTCTGTTTCCTTACCCAAAAACATTTGCCCTAAAAATGTTACTGTCAGCAATGCAAATAGGAATTCCACTGGTCAGAGTCTGGTTATTTTTGTTTGCTTCACAGGTTCTAGATGGAGCAGGATTAGATGTTGATTTTCATCTGCTGTCCCCAAAAGGTGAAACTCTAGTTTTTGATGAAAGAAAATCAGATGGAGTTCACACGTAAGTTTAAAATCTTCAAACTCAGAAGTGTTACATAAAGAACTTTTCTGGTTTCTTTAGCAAATAAAACTAAAATGAAAGTTGAGTACTTTTTAATTCCTTAGTATTACAAAAGACTGATAGGACAGTTTGAGAATACCAGTTTTCTTTTTTATAAACACTGAGTGCTTTTTACTTGGATTGTACCATGAAGTGAAGGGTACTTTTGTTTTAATGATAGCTATTAATGTTCAGTGGATAAAAATAACTATTATGGAGTTGAAAAATTATCTTCATATCTAATACCAAAAGTCATACAAATAAGAAGCTAAAAAGTCCCCTTTTTATAAGCTTTTGTCAAAATATGTAATATTTGCTGTTATTTCACTATACAGTATAAAAATTCCATCTATTGTGTATTTTTTGGTAATGATTAATAATGATACAAAATCCCTGAAAAGAAGTGAAAGCAAGCCACTGTCTTCATCATTTTGAGCCTTTGGAGTCAGTGGGATGTTTTGCTGTAACTGTGTAATCTGTGTCTTTGGAGTTCTTCTTCTTTTTATACGAAAAGAAGATCTGGTTATTTCTAAGTGCAGATTGTCAGCCTTAAAAGGAGTGCTTACAAAAACTTACTTTTGGAGAACCAGCACAGAAAGTGTAGTTAATCATGTTTTGCTTATATACACAGGGTGGAAACAGAAGATGGGGATTACATGTTCTGCTTTGACAACACGTTCAGTACCATTTCTGAAAAGGTAATTTTCTTTGAATTGATCCTGGACAATATGGGAGAAGATGGACAAGATGAGGAAGACTGGAAGAAGTACGTTACAGGCACAGATCTCCTAGACATGAAACTGGAAGATATTCTGGTTAGTATTTGATCTTTAACTTTATTCAATGTAAGAGCATTTGGAAAAAAAATTCAGCGTCATGTAGGCATTCTGCCTCGGTCTGTGGCATCATCCTGGAACGTGTTCCAGTTCCATATATCACTTTTAGGAATACAGGAAGTCTGGCACCATGGATCTCTTGTTTACACACAGAAACTTGAAGACCTTTTCAGAATAGGCCCTTTGTCAGCAAGAAGAAACTGCCTAGCTATCAGTCACTTGGTTTCCAATTCAGCTTCCTTTCTTCCTACTGCTAAAATAGTACCTTCTTCCCTAGCAGCAATGAAATGAATACTTTGACCATTAAAGTATTACTTAGTCCCAGTGATGTAATTGGAATTACTGCATAATTTTTTATCAATGTGTAAAAATACCATGTTAACCTCTTCATCACATCTTTGCAGAAGTATGGATCACTGTTTCTATCTTCAGTAAATTAGGTATTACTGTATTAGGTTTTTTGCCCCCAAATTTTGTTACATCTTTTCAAACTAACAGAATGAGAGTTGATTTGCATAAACTCCAGGTTCATCTTTGCAGACACTGTTTGAGTGGTTGTGTTTGCTTGAACTGTATGCTGACCCTGTTTGATGTAGGATTCAGACTACTGCTGAGTCAAAGCTCTTGCTCCCTTTATGATTGTTAAATATTGAGATTACTCTGGAAGCAAAGGATTGCTTGGTACTCAGTACCACTGTTCTTAATGGTGGGATGCAGTGAGCTATTATTTGCTTGATCATAGCTACAGACAATAGGTATCTTAAAAGAAAGCAACCCAAAACCCTGACATCTGCACACCCTTACTGAATGCATCATGTAGAAAATTACAGTGTATTATTTATTGCCATAAACGCAATGCAGATTTTTAAATAAGAAACAATGTTTAAATATTTTATAGGTGTATGATACACTTCTGAGTAATAATAAAACCAAATAGAGAATCTGAAAAGCTGACCAGATCTTTAAAATTGGCCATCAAGGCACTTAGAAAAAAGCAAAGTTTATATGTGAAGTGGTGAAGAAAATCCCACTCACACTAATCACAAGTACTTGAATGGATTAGCTAGATTCTTGTTTACATACTGGTATATCTTCCAAAAGAAAAAGAAATGCAGAACATGTTTTTGAGTCTTGAAAATCTTATTAAGTAGGAATTTTTTGTAAAGTTAACATTAGTATTTGATCCCATTGTTTATTTAGCTAAGTATTACTTTCTCCGCAAGCTCTTTGAGGACTAAAATAAACACTTAGGAGTTTAATTCCTTAATGAGAACACGTTTTCTGGCGAAAATAGGGAATTGTGTCTTATATTTAAAGCTCTTGTGTGGTGTTCATTTTCCTTATTGTGTAACAATGAACTTTATAATCGTAAAATTATTTGGCTCCCCAGAATAGCTATTTTGAAATACTTCTGTTAAATACAAAAGAGAGAAAATGCTACTGCTGGGTTTCATCTTATGGTTTTGAATTTTTTTTAAAGTATTAGCCTCTTCTTACTGCAAATGTCTCACTCTGTCCTTTCTATGACCTCCAGCTGTCCTATTCAAGATTTATTGTCAAAATTCTGCTTTTGTATCAAGGCTGGATATAGTTTATAGCCACTACTGTGGAAAAAACAGAAGCAGACAGGAATGTAACATTATTGTATTTTGCTTTTCCTGATGGTAGTTTGCATTAAGAGCTTCTTAATCTTACTATGCAGCAGAAAAAACTCTACATTTGCTTGCCACTACATAATTTGTTTTGAGACTAGTTCTGCAGATTTGTCTCTTATCTCTCTACCTATAAAAGAGAAAAACCAAAATTATTATAGAACATTAATGCTACATTAGTTAAGTATTTTTAGGAGATACACAATAAACAAGCTAGACAAATTAATGAAAACTGTGATGAGATGTATATTTTAAAATGAAATTACTCTTCACTTGTCAAGAAATTAAACTACAGGTGCTAATACAATGTTAATAATTTTGTATGTGCTACAAGCTATACACTTAATTCAGGTGTTCTTTTTTTTTTCTAAAAATACTCTTTTGTTACTTACCAGGAATCCATCAACAGTGTCAAAGCCAGATTAAGCAAAAGTGTCCAGATTCAGACCCTGCTCAGAGCATTTGAGGCTCGTGACCGAAATATACAAGAAAGCAACTTTGACAGAGTGAATTTCTGGTCCATGGTCAACTTGGGAGTAATGGTGGTGGTGTCAGCTGTTCAGGTTTACATGTTGAAAAGTCTCTTCGAAGATAAGAGGAAAAGTAGAACTTAATATTCATTAATGTTTATATGATCATAACAGAATAACAGGTATGGGGGAGAAGGGGAGCAATAAACTGTAGTAAAGAGTATAAAGACCTTTCAGATTCTTTTGAACAAACGGTAAAATTCAGGTTTTCAATTAATGTTGGGCTTTTTGGATGTGATGGTGCTGGTCTTGTTTGTGTTTGAGGGTTTTCTGTTGTTTTTTGTGGTGGTTTGTTGTTTATTTTTTTAAATATGAACATAATGCCTCCTCCCAAGCTCTCCCATTTTTCCAAATGCTACTAACTATTTTTTGTACACGTAGGATTTGTTAATGATTGTTAATGCCTACCTTATGCATAGCACACTTGGTGCATATGCAAAGTAATGTTAATAGAACTGCCATTTTTTTTCATTTTCACATAAAAGTTTAAGTAGTAACTTAGACATTGGTTTAGTTGCTGTTAAATATTGAATGAATTTACATATGTGCCTAAGTTTACAGGATTGGTAGTTACTGTCATTTTTCTTCAAAGTTACATGTTTTTTAAAAGCCTTGTTCTTTGGCATCATGGAGAAAAACTGGGCTAACTACGTAAGAACATGAGATCTCTTTTTATAACAGATGACTAATATCAGCACTTTAAAAAAAAGCACCATCAATGTGAAATTGAGTCAGTCTTGAAAAACAATTGGAGAAAATAGGTACAATTTCTGTTCATAAATCTATCTGTCCTATAGTTACACAATCTTATTTTCCTTTTTGGCTGTTACATTAGACAAGTGACTACAAAGGTATACAAACAAACAGTGGCACACTTTGAAGTATGATTTGCAAATTCTTAGTTACTGTAACCTCATGTAATAGATAATTTTGTAAAGCAATTTCTCATGTTTTTTACTTTTAATAAAGGCAGGGGGTGTCATGATATGCAAAAACAAACATTGATCGTTGTAGTCTCAAAATCCCTTGTATTTTACACTTTATTTTTATTGCAATTATGGCTTATGTAACAATCAGGTGACTTACATAGGCATGTAAAACCAAAGCTGTTCACCTAAACTTTCCCTTTTTGCTCACCCTCACAAGTCTTTCAGCTGTGTAAGAACACTCTTCAGATAACCAGTTTTTCTGTACCTAGCTGTTCATATGAATAAGGCACAAATCACAGGAGCAGTAAGTACAGGCCTCAAGTTTTATGATCAACTGAATATGTAACATCACTTATTACTAAGGCAAAGCTAATATCAAATCAGAAATTTGTAAGATCTGGATGAAGTGGCTTTTAAGTGTAGTGAGGGCACAGAGTTTTTGCCCAAACCCCTGGTGCATGAGAATTAACTTTTTTTTTGTAGTGTCAAGTTAGTAATTTTTACAATGTGCCAAGTCATTGGGATTTCTTATATAAATGTTTTAACTACATTTCATCATAAGAGTTTAAAAAAAACTTTATTAAAAACACTTTTTTTCAAAAGTGTTTAAAAAAAAAGTATATGTAATAGTGTTGTGTACCTGTTGTGGGGTCATCTGTATGAATGACAGAGTTGCAACTTTGAGACTTTCTATGATTAAATATTGTTTTATGAGTAAAAACAGGGTCAATAGGTGCACTGAAGAAACGTGTTGTTCAAATGAAACAGATGCTAGCAAGGGCTACAGAACATAGAATCAGCACTTCAGCTTCAACTTCAGACAAGAGGACCTAGCAATAATGTTTCTAAATAGTTTTTATAAGCAAAAGTATTAATATTATTATTATAGAACTTGTTATAGAGGGCTCCAAAGGCTGTTGAGCTACTTCATCTGTCTGCAAAGCTGTGTCCAAAATAAGATTGTACCCCTTTAAGGTTTTGTGTATCTTACTTCCGTATGAAGCTTTCTATTCTAAACTGCCTGGAAGTAGAAGGCTTAGTTCTGTGAGAAGAACAATGTCTAGAAAAAAAATAATTCTTTCTGCTAGAGAAGCAAGTAATGTTTTCTTGCCCTTTCCCTATCTCCCAGTAGCACTATTCCATGTTGTTCTTTTTGCTTGCATTGCCCTGTATGATGCTCCAAACCATCTGCAAAATGCTGAACCAGCTCTGGGAAGCTGTGACTAAGACATCTACCTCTGCTCTCCAAGCTCCTGGAGTCGAGATTTCAGCTTAGAACTCCAACAGATACGCTCTGCCAAGTTTGCCAAGGGCTCCTTAAGGGATTGGGTTCCCCAGCTGCTCTGCTGTGCCTCTCTGTCAGTAGTTACACAGCAGTGGCAAAACCATGTGGTGTCCCAGTGTAACCTGCTACTGAGTGCAGCCTGCTCTGAGCAGAGACTGCTGCAGTTCAGTGGCTCTTGCTACCAACAGCCATCTCTGGGAGAAGAAAAATGCAACAATCGGCATCAGAGTTCATCTGGAAGAAATTACTGTTTTGCAACTAAGAGCTCTGACTATTTTCTCCTCATTCAAGGTCCATTATAGAAAATGAAAGAGGGAATAACTCAAAAGGTTTATTGACTCTGGCAGCTGAAATATGTTGGTGATAGGTGAAGGATCTGGCATTCAAACTTGCAGTTAAGTAACATGGTACTGGGATTTTGAAGAGTAGATTGCTTTTGACTATAAAATTTACAAAGGAGAATATAAACTACTTTTTTTTCTTAATGGACTTTATTCAGAATTAAATGTTTTAAGACTTGCAGATGTTGAATAATTATGCAAAACTGAGATTTTCAATAAATCAAGTTTAAACCCTTGTTTGTGTTGTTTTGTAATGAAGGAAGAATGTTCTACCTATGAATGCTGCAAAAGATCAAGGATGCTAAGCTAACAGGAAATTTGGTTTTAGTAATGCAGCTTTTTTATTTCTTCCTCATGCAGTGTTCAAATTCTGTTCTTAAGTCACTGTAAATATCAACTTCATCAGTGCAAATAATTTAAGATTTACACAGGTGTCAGATCTGAAAGACACCAACATCTGGTCTTTCCAAGAGAAAGTATTTAAGTTCTTTAACCATCTATTTCAGCAGCAAACATCAACAGGAAATAGTGTCATAATCTCAAGTTCACATTTAAGAATCTTATTATATAGATTACTACTAGTTATTAATATGTAATGTTTTTGCATTGTTCATAAAGCAATACTAAAGATCCCAAGAACAAAGCTCAAAATATTGGAGCATTTTGGGACTAATTGGGTGCTACATGACAAATCCGAGCTTGTTTACCATTTCATAAGAGTCCTGAGACAGTCGGGCCTGTCCGGAAGCCTGCAAACCACATTGTTCAAGTAATGAAACAGGAACTTCCTTTGTGCTGTGTTTTGAATCAATGAAACAGATCATGAAATACTGAGGTACAATGTTATGTTGTCAGATTGGGCAATCTGGTAGAAGGAACAGTGATTTGACTTGGAAAATGTAAATAGCAGTAAGAACTCTCAAGAGCTATTTTTGGACACAGAGCTATTTTGAGAAATACCTGCAGAAGTTCCTTGAATATTCCATGATTAATGACACCTTCTGCCTTCACTTCTGCACAGCACAGTACAGCCTTGTGCCTCAGACTGGCACGTTGTTCCTCATGCTCAGCAGTGCAGCACGGCCTTGTTTAACTCCCCTTGTTTGTCAGGGTGCAGCACCATCCTCACTCCATGACCACATGATACAGTGCTAAGACCACATTTTCAAAGATTTTACTCAGTTAGTCATAGCAATTACTTTTCTTTTTCCTTTCTGGAGTTTTAGAGTTTTTAAAATATCTATATGGCAATCTGTTCTAAAGACTCATTATCCCCAAAACCTAATTAAGACAGCCTGAAGCTAAGAAGACTGAGCTATATCTGATGTCTTTGAAAACTAGCAGTTCCTTTCCTGTGTTTCAAACAACTCTCATTTGAGACTCTTATTTGAGAACTTAGCAACTTGTGGTGTAGACAGGAAACATACAGCTCTTTTAAGTTACTGCTGAGCAATGGCTTCTGTTAGGCCCTTTCATTTTCCATGCTTTCCCCCTGGCTCCAGTAGTCCTCTCACAGAAATTCACTATTCATACAGGAGGAATGCTGTATGAATAGTGAGGTACAGAGGTGAGAAAGCACAATTCACAGAAATCACTACAGAAATTAAAAATGCAAGCAAAAGCTACATAACTTATTGTATAACTTTGTTTTCAAAACCAACAATTCACATAACTGTTGATTTTTATCAAACTCAAAGATAATAAAATAATGTAAGAAAAACCTTTGAAGTAGTAGTAAGCCCACCTACACTGCTGAAGTTATACCAGAAGCATCTGAAATAGATCTCTCATGCTATCTAGTGACAGAGTTGACAACAGTTAATAAGACTCGGAACCTGTACAGTTCACAAACTCCGTTTCCAGAAGCTTGGTATGCACCAAGGGAAGAAAGATCTCCATCCTCGTTCTCCATCTGCTACCTGCTAAACTGGAACACAGGTGCATAAGGAAGGCATAGAGTTGCCAAAAGAAAAGCTCTAGAAGTATATCTCTATACATTTCAACCTTATGGTTAGGGACCTGAAATTAAACATCTAATAAAAGTCCTTTTCTTTTATGCTGAAGGATTTAATGAAGTTAAAACCTTTCCAGTTGTTCATTCATTCTCTTTCCCACAGTTTCCAACTACTGTTGATGATCTTTAGAATTTTACTCTTAGTGCTTTCTGGTCTCTGTTACCATGCAAGCAATTTGTGAAGTTATGGATACCAAATTAGAGCAACCAAATAACACAAAGCAGACACCCTCAGTAATGTTCACAAATGAGAAAAACAGGTACAAAGCAAAGCAGTAACTATCCTGCATGTGAGTGCAACAATAGCCAAGTTCTGTGAGTATTCATGAGAGAATGGCAAAGCACAAATGAAGGACTTAGAGAAAAACTTTATTTAGAGCAAGACAGAACTATTAATTAGATTCCTGCTTTAATGCAGGTTTTGAAGCAAACGATCTTGTTAAGAGTAAAACTGCAGAGGTCAGGATTGGAAGGTACTTTGCTGAACATTAAATAAACAGAAGACTAGGAAACCAAAACCACATGGAAGTCAAGCAGTGCTAAACACTAAGTAGCTAACAATGGGAAGCAAACGGAATATTGTCAAACTGAGAAGCTGGAAACATAAATCAGAACAAATGAATGAAAAACGCACACTGGTGAAACAGTATCAGTAAACAGATCAGAAGAGAGGTTATATGAAAAGAATGGTATGAACTACAGCTGTATTTGAAAAATTAGTATCTGCAGGCAAAATCTTTTGATACTGATGAAAACCAGAACAACTCTTCATATTATGGTATATGGATCTCAATGCTGAAATATGTACACACCTGATTTAAAAAACAGCAGAGATGAGCTAGCTGAAAACATTAAGGGATACAAAAATGCAAAACACTAAAACACCAAGACAATACAAAAATATTATTTCTCTGTTGCTGAAAGCTAAAATTGAAAGACAGCAAAAGCATGAAATTTCAAGCTCATTCCCAGACTGTGCACAGCTTGTACTGGTACTTGTCTTTTGCTTTTCTTTCTATTGTCCTGCACTACCTTTGCTAAAAGACAGTTGTTTCCCCCCCCAACTTCCTTCAGGGACTTCAAAGGAGACTCTTTTCCCATATCTTTGTCTTCATTACACCTCACCTATAGATGATCCAATTTCCAAAAATGGAAAAAAAAAGCTATGTTTTCCACAAACATTGACAACTCCAAAATTTAACTCATGCATTAATATGTTTTCCTAACTAAACTAGGATATCAATAGATCTGACACCTCCATATGCGTGTTTAGCCATCAGTTTAAGGTCAACATTGACCAAACAAAACTCAACATCCTAAACCCTTTTCCCCTTTTCTCCAAAACATGATTTTGTTCCATAACACCCTTAACTGGAGTGTTATTTCTCACTCAGAGAGACGTGAGGCAACTAGAGACGTGCCTGAACATATTACCTGTGCAGCATTTGTAAGACTCATCCTCTTCCCTCTGTGCACAGAGCTGATGCTTCTGTCCAGTTTATCTTTATCACTCTGTTCTGACTATTGCTCCACCGTCAGCCTTGGTATGTTCCATCTCAATTCACCAATTTCCTTCTAAAATATAACACTAAAGATCACTTTAGTAGGACGTTCCAAAGACAAACCATTTTTCTGTTTATTAAATTATCTCCCCCCCCAACAATAAAGTGCTTGTCTTCACCTTAAAGGCCTTTTTAAATTTATCTTTGTGTTAAATCAAAACATTGACCTTCATTTCATGAATCACGCTTAAGAGATTTTTCAAAATTCCTTCGTAATCTCACTCAAAATGCCTGTTATGCATAGAAAAAAACCACAGTTTTATTCAAAATTCCTGTTGAAGTTTTTGTTGAGAACAATGATTTGACAAATAGTTTGCTATGATGCTTATTTTACAATTCTGACCAGTATTGTGCCATTATTTCTTTGCTGTCTTGTTCATGCTATACCTATATTTTTAGAACAATCACAAGAGACTTTGCCTACCTAAACACTACTGTAATACAAATAAAACATAATGGAAAAATATTAAATATACACATAGAAATGGTTCTAAATCAGTGACCACAACAAAGTTGAATTACATATATTTACACACATGCATACATACAATGATCAAGTTATACCAAAATGAAATCATTACATACAGCAACATTTGTCTTTTTCCTTTAGACACACGACTACTACATACAATGAAATTCACGTAAAATGAGAAAGGCATTTGTAGGTGTGCTTTAATTACTACTCTAGCTCTATCTTCAGCAGCACTATTGCAGCATTTTCCAGTACATGACACCTTATAACAAAGCATCCCTCGACCATAGCTGGAACACCAGTTAGTGTCTATGTGCAGGGCAAGTGTCTCCAGGACAGGAACAGGAAAGCTAGAGATTGGGAAATGATGGATGGGAGGATGCCACCAAGCATGTGCTTCACAAAAGTACAGAATCAAAACTCATTCTTCTCTCTCAAAAAATACACACATTTAATGTTGGTCTTTTAATTCTAAGAAAAAAGCAATTCCAAAAATACAAACTGAACATCAGAGTTAATTCAACCACCATAATGAAATGAAACGACATTCACAATAGTTAGGTCTATGGACAGCTTAAGTTTGACAAATATTTTCTTCCCACACCTCTCCCACCTAAAGTCCCCAAGTACATTCCAATATTTATTGTTAAATGAATCTTTATGAAAAATACTGCTGGTGTTCAGTTAGAATTAAAGGACTTGGATAAACTGAAACAATAAAGACAAATACAGATGGTGTGAGTAAGGTTACAAAGGCTTTACATTTTGCATTATCTCAAGATATAAACATTCAAAAATTAACATGAAGTTGCTGTGTTATCAAAATATTGCAGCTATAGGCAAGGCAACATTAAATTAATAGCTGAGGGTGTGAGAAAAAACCCCACACATTTTAGTGAAGGTAAACAGAAGTGGGAGTTTTCAATTAGCATTTTTATAAAGCTAATATAACCCAGCCAGCCATAAGCCAAGCACAGGATAAAAAGCTTTCTCTGCTTCCTTTGGCTATAAGGTGACCAAAAAAAATTTCAGAAAAAAAAAAATCACCTTTTCAAGATGTTCAAGATGAGCAGAAAAAGTCAAATAACCAAGTAATGGAATAAATAAGTACTAACTCAGGCAGTACACTTTAAACCACTCTGTCATTTGTTAATGTTACATAATTTTATTTTGGTGGCAAACTGTAAGCATGTAAGAAAACTAACCTTATACAGTACAGTGAATAACCACCAAAGTAAAAATATTCTTCTGTTTACTCTTTGGCTAAAACCCCCTCAAAAGTAGCAGACAAAGAAAAAACATCTAATACTGGCAAGAGACTTTTTGACTTTTTTTTAACAAGTAAAATAATCTTACCAATTTAAAACTTGGTACATTTTATAAACACAAAAGAGGTAATGTTGTAATAAAATCAGTAATGTTACTTCAAATGGCAACATTTGTTGACCCTGTGCAATAATACACTTCGTTCACACTACATTTATCAGTTTATGAATGTTTCTACAGATATGTAGAAATCCTGCACGACTCCTGTCAACTTACTTTATAATTGGGACATGAAATTTACAATCAGAGTGCCACTAGAACTTTCAGATTGTTATTTCCAGTAGAATTAATTTCAAAATCTTCATATCCTGCATTATTTGTTAACGGTTAATTCAAATGGAAAATAAAGGAATGTAGAGCACATGAATATCAATGACTGCACCCATTGCCAGAACACGCTGCACTGGTTGGACACTTTTCCTTAGTACATAAAAAGCAACAGCACCCAATAAGCCTGAGAAGAAATGCTGCTGTGTAAATACTGGCAACTATTCCTGAAAAAAGAATTATGGGATGTATTCTCAGAAGCTGACTGATCCCATAATTTGTATTGCATAGGTCACAATCACACATCTATATACACGCCCAGGTCTGTGTGTGCATATACAGCTCTGTGTATAAGCACACACTCACACACACACACAGAGAATATATTAAGAAGACAATGAAGTCTGGTCACAGAGCAATTTACAGGCTCAATATATTTTTTCTTTTTTTTTTTTTCTTTTTTTACACTTCGTTTGAAAGAAAACTTCAGTATTTTACAGTCTTCAGTAGGCATTATATACACTGCACTTATGAAATCTAGAAAGTATTGAAATAGAAATACATTTCTGCAAACATTTGGGTAAGAAAACAAACCAAGATTTTTCAAATATTTGTGCTATCTACATAGTATTTTCTCTAAATCACAATAACTGCATCCATGGAATGTTCTCTAGAAAATGTCATCTTTTTTTAAACACCATGCACATTTTTAAGTAATTGTAACCCAAAATATCCCAACCTAAAACAATCTAACAATGTTCAGATTAAAAAATTTAAGTCTCAGATCAGATTTTAAAAAGATAAGTCTTTATCACAAGAGCTGTAATGATAACAATTACATGTTAAGGCTAAACTGGTTTTGTTTTGTTTTTTTTTTAGAACACATTTAAAGACCATTTCTCTTGTGGCTCTGCATTATGAGCTGTACTTACAGATGACAGTGCAGTGAACATAATGTTCAGTCCTACAGTCAGGATGCAGTTGCTCCTTCCCACTCCACAAGATACTGCACCTTTCCATCAAGTGTCACCCGCCGAGCCAACACACGGTATTTCTCCCCACAAGCTATTCTACCTGCTGCACCAAAATAACTAGTGATGGAGTTCTTCAGATGATTGAGCTGTAACTCCTGATCTGCTAAGTTGTTAAGTATCTCTGTATTGAGTTCATCATACTGGTAGTCTTCCTTACTCTCATCATCTTTTACAATTTCTGAATTTTGAGTCTGGAGTGCTTTTCGTGGAAAGCGGCCTCTCCTCCTCAAATGTGGTATTGCAGCAGGCCAAGTTCTTCCTGTACGAGTCCTTTTTCTCGAGTCAGATAAACTACTGAAAATTAAACCACAAAGCATTATCTCCAAGGAAATCCAACATCTGTGCTATATCATCACTTATTCCATGCCACTCGTGTAATAATTTTTGTTGTTTTCCACTCAAAAAATACTTACTGCCTACAGAAAGGTAACTGTAAGTATGACACTTAGGTAACAATTTCAGAACTCTAAATTAAACAGGAGCTTTTTGAAAACAAACTACTTATATCAACACTGCACAACAAAAATGACTCATAAAAGCACTTAATAGCATGAACCAGAGTGGAGACAAAATAGTAGAACCTATGTACGTCAATAAAAGAAATTTATATTTGCTGAACTCGAGAGAGGGAAAAGTTCAGGTAACAATTTACTTGCAGGAAGGTTGACTGCAGTTAATAATTTATTTATAAACACTGTGCCAACATTATTTCATGCTCTACTGACTGTAGAAAATCACAGCGTATTTAGTATTTTATAACTTGAATACACAAACCTACAAAAACAAAAGCTGCTAAAATTAATTCAGAGACGACATCAGTTCTTTTGTGACCACTCACTAGCAGAGAACTGAGCTCAGAACATGTTTGCACTGTTTAATTCTTTTTAGAAAATGTCACTTTGCCACATATATTTTACATCAAAAACAATGATTAGTGAGCACCAAAAAATCCTCACTGTGTGAACTGTAGGCAGAACTATTAAAGACTAATTTTCACTCATCCTATTTCCTTATATTTCTCCATGCAACTTATAGCTTTAGTCTGAGAAAATTTTATTAAAATTAATACACTGCAAATCTTCATCTTTACAGCAGATAGAGTAACTGAATAGTTACCTATAATGTCTGGAAATGCTAGATGAGGTAGTTTCTTTCATACTGGCAGCACCTGTGGATTCCACATCTGAGGTATTGGATGAATGTGCAGTTCCATCAGATTTCCTGTTTCACAAAATAACAGTTTGCCATGTAAAAAAATAATCTTATATTAAAAACTGAGCTGACATTTCAGAAGTAAACAGATAAATCACACCATGTTACAATGTTTTATGGGAGGGTTGGTTTTTTTTAATTTACCCAACAGTGCAGGGTAGTTCCAAGGCTGGGCTCTCTATCACTGGAACTGGATCATTATCCTAAGGGGGAAGAAAAAAAAAAAAAAGGTACTTCAACTTAAATTTGATTTTTAAATTTATTTTATTTGACAGCAAGTGGGGGAATATAAATTCATATTAACTTGTTATGTTTTTCTTCAACATTTATGATGCAGTTAGAAGGAAGGGAGGAAGGGCACAGAAATATCCTTACCAGAGGAGATGACTCTGGAGTTTTGTGAATCATTTTTCTTGTATAGGGACCAGGTGGACGACCTACTGATTTTTTTTTCCCCTTTCTTTCTATACCGTTACTTAATTCCCTAGAAGAAAATTTGTATTTTATTCTGTATTACTGATAATTTTCATTGAATCCAAGTTTTCATTTGGCAATGAATATACAATTAGATGCTTATTTCTAAAACGTATTAAATGAGGCAGTTCTGGCAAATGAAAATTTGCAGGTACAAAGCTATGTGGTTTTGTCTTTGTAGTAACATCAACAGATTCAAAGTATTTCTAGGGATATTACTGATTCCCAAATGTTGAAGAGGAATGAACAAGTGTTAACTATCATTTATTCGTACAATCACTTGGTAAAAAAGATGGCATATTTTCTAATACAAGTTACTATTTCACAACATACTTCCTATTGAGAATTCTAGCTAGATTATTGCCCAAGAGATCCAATAAGGCAAAAGGTTTTGTTTCCCAAATGACAGCAAAATTGGGATATTTTCTATTGTTCTTACGGCTAAATTTCATGTTGATTTTTAGAAGAATCCTAACTGAATGCCAAGTAAATTTGTTGTAAGACCTTTTTCTCACAAATAATCTGCCTTTACAAATACTATTTTAAGAAAATTCTACAAAGAAAAGGCGTTTTTTGTTGGCACCAGAAAATACCCAGAGTAGCCCCAATTAACCACAACACTGCTAGAATGACTGAATTCTTTTACCTCACATCAGGGATTGGTTTAGAGGACTTTCTGCCTTTAATTTTGAACTCATGAGAAGTTCCTTCTGGTTCTTTATCAGCCTTTAAAGCAGCATTCGGTGGCACAGGAGGAACTCGAATTCTCAAGCCAAACAAATGTTTCTTTTTCTTTATTTCTTTTCCAGACATAAACCTAGATGGTGTTAAATTAATTGTTAAAATTTTCATCCCAGGGAAAGCAACTTTTAAAATAGCAGGGTATATGTAAAACAAAACTATGCAAAGAGAATATTCATTCAAATGTTATTTTACTCCCCTCTTTACCATATCACAATCCTCCCTCTCTAAAACAGGATACGAAGTAGAAAGAGTATGGAAGTTAAAACAAGTCTTTCTCTTGGTCTGGCTTCCAATCTAAATAGTTATGCAATGTTCTAGCTTGAAACAGAAACAATATTTAAAATTTAAAATGTTATCTACAGCCAGAGCGTTTATCACACACACTGAAGACAGTAACCTCAGTCAGGTTAAACAGGCAAACAACATTTAAAATAAAAAGTACCAATAACTTACATAGTCTTGTAATCATTTAATGCCTCCAGGACATGCTCATATCTTTCTGATTTTGGTGTGTCTGCCAGCTGTAAAGTATTAAGAAATCATTTAGCCTGTCAAATTCTTCAGTAACAGAAAGATTCCAGTTACTCTGAGTCATTGTAACTACAGATTTGAATATAAAGTACACTACTGAAATATCAGCTGTGGTTGCATACTAACCATAATCCCATATATTCTGTGATTTACATCCACAGAATTAATGCCAGGATCAAGCCCAGGATATAGACTGAGTTTCACTTTAAAGAAGTACAAGAAAAATATCTCAAAAACATTTAGTATAATGAGGGAACATAACACCAGATTGGCCTCCCAAGACTCCTAACACAAAATCTTCTATATGTACTCTCAAATTAATTGAGATTGCAAACAGAAGATAACTATATAGGCAAAAGAGCTTAATTTTTTATGATAATTTTAACAAAAATCCTGCCATGGGGGCCAATACACATTTTTTTTAAATACTACTCAAGACAAAAAAAGAAAGGAAAACACCCAGAAAAATTATTGGAATTTAAAAAACCCCTTCTGCTAAGACCCAGCCTAACATCTCTCCTTTCACCAAAGCCTGAAGTAATTAGTCCCTATCAAGCTTTCAAAACATGGAATCTTCTCTCTGAAAAGTTGCATATAGAATTACAGAGAAGCAGAACAAGTATGGTGGTAACTAAAAAGTGGACACAGCATTTATGTACCAGAATGTAAAATCATTGTTTACATTTCTATTTATACATCTACTTTTCAATTCCAGCAAAACAACCATTATTTCCACTTGCCATGCCAAAACCTGTACATTTATCCTTAATTATAGAGCTGACAGCAGTTTATGAGTTTCACTATTAATATCAATACTAAAGATCAGACTATACAATATTTGCAGCTCAAAGAAACCCAACAAAAATCCCAACAATGATCAGATAATTCCTAAAGAATACAATTCTTACTAAGCAAGACAAAGAGAAAAGGTGCTAACAGCTGTACAAGTGGTTTTAGCCAAAGAAAGTAACAACTTCTTTTCCATCTTCACCATATGCCTTCCATACAATCCACTGCTATCCAGACGTCTGGCAACTCTGCAGCTCTAAACTACAGAAAACTGCCACATTTATTGCTTTCTAAATAACAACATGTTAAAAATTACTGCTTAGGAGGTCTGATAACTCCACCATTTACTACTGTCTTACCTACAGCTAAAATCCTTTTACTCAAGTATAAATAGGTAGAGAAGGAAACCAAAGTGTCATTTTTAACAGTAGCAATTTAAGGAGATTACAAAAACCTTAAAATCCTTATATTGTACATGTCAATTGTTTCTGTGATTAATTTGTTAATCAGCTTTTTCAAGACAATTTTTGCCAACTTCATGAGAGACATTTAAAGTCTTTCAGAATAAAGTACTGAAACTTCCTCAATACAGCTTGTATGAATTTACTCAAATCTAGCCCTTCAAAAATGGGAATTCAAACTTCAAGTTAGTAGTTCCCTTGAAGGTGTAGAAATATTAAAGAATGGAAAATAACAAAGAGGTGCATTTTCTTATTTTGGATCTGCCCTTTCCTTCCTCCCCCTTAGTTACATGTTTTTGACAGACTGAGCATGGATGGATTGAAAGCAGAAAGGGGAAGAGCACAGAGCCTTTCAAATTCTTCAAAATGGTTTATGTGCCCCAAATCAATGACAGCTCCACTCTCTTCATCCACTGCTCTGACCAACTAGTCTTACATGAAATTATGTTAAATATAAATAACGTTTTGTTAAATTAACTCACAAATTTCTTCTACATTTCCCTCAATACTAAGAAAAAACAAAATTTAAAATTAAATACAGCTTACATACTTGTTAAGCTATAGAGTAAGATAGCTAAAAGATTCATTCTATTGAAAAAATGGTGAGAGAAATACATTTTGTGCAGCATTTTCTATCAAACTCAAGACTTGATATGACAGACATTGATTTTATATGATTTAGGTAAAAGATGCCATACATATAAAAGTAAACCAGATACGTATTCAAGACACTAATTTTTAGTAATGCTTCAGTGTCTGCTTGACTTTCTAATACTATTAACACTGATAGTTTAAAATACGTCTGTTTGGACTATTTTCCATTAATTATGAAACACAGTTACTAATTTAATCCAAGAACATACACTTGGTTCTAAAATTGTATATGTTAGTAAAAACAAACTACAGATGCATGAATTTACTGAACAGAGCATAAAAGGACGAACTCATAGCTGGAAAATTTCATCTCATTATATGCTATGTATTAAAAAACCTTCAAAACCCTAAACAATTTTCATGCACAAAAACAAGTCCTTACTCTACTAACAGTATGCCAATTTGAACTTAAGATGTAACTTTTTGTATCTAACCTCATATGCAGAAACAAAGATTTACACTGTTCCTCTCAGTTAAATATAAAGTCAATCTGCTTGAGTAAATAGATTTCCTTTAATGCAAAGATAAATGCTTAGTAATCAAAAAGCTGGGAAAACAAGGAAAGTCATGAACTAAAACCAAAATGACTTGACAAGTAGCTGAATCACACTGGAAAAGGATCAAAACAATTTCTAGACCTGGACAGAAACTGACCACCCCCCTTATAAAAATCAGGAAGGAAAGAAGAAATTTTTGAGTAACAATGTGTCACACATTAGAGACACTGAATGTGGTCTTCACATGCAATATAATCTGCCTTCAATTCTACATTTAGATTTTCTGGTCAGGGTACATGAAAACATCAAAGTAGTAAAAGAATTATGAAATGAAAGAAGAATGTAGGTATGCAACAGAATAAACTGTTAAGTAATGAAAAGTTGCCATGCAAGTAATTAGTTGCATAGGAAACTTGGAAGAAATTTTACAGTTTAGAAAAATATGCACCACTTAAAAAGCATTCTATTTCTGCAAGGAAATCAAAAATTATTTCATTATTTGGGGTTACCAGATTTTAAGGTACTAAAGGATTTAAAATCCAGAGTAAAACAGTTCATAGGTTGTCAACTCTCAGGACACAAGTACACACTGTGATACAAAAACAAAAAAGAGTATTCTACTTACTTACCTCACCAGGATGCAATCTATCCCAGTTTTCATTAATGTAGGCCATAAGTTCAAGCTCCGAATCAAAATATTTCTTTTTATGAATAACACTTAGGTTGTAAAGGCATAGATGTGCTATATCTACCCTAGAATATTTGAATAAAAAAAACCAGAGAAAACAAGTATTTTTCTTCCAATTGCTTTCCTTTGAAACAATTTAGTAGAAAAGATATTAGCATTATACAGCTGGAGGAACACAAAGTCCAACTTAAAACACTCAATCCAGACAATACGATGAAGCCTCCTGCAATTTCTCTTCAAGTGATTCCTTCTGGTTTGCATCTCACTTTCATTTCTGCCTCATCTCATTGTTGTGACTTTTTTTTTCAACTCCAAAACTGGTCTGGACCATGGAATACGTAAGCAAGTCTGAATTCATACTTGAACGTATGAGTTCTGAATTCATGCAAGTATTTTGGTGAATTAACATTTAACAAGGTCATTTGCACCATGCATTTGTTAGCACTAGGTATATAGCCACTAAATTGGATAGAATTTCTATTACAGACTAGTTCCATTCAGACTCCTCAAGGAAACTATTACAATATGTATCAGGATGTGCACTCTGGTTGGCTTACATAATACAGCAGGATCCTAAACTTGCAAAAAACACTTACTCACCTATCTCAATCTTCACATAGACAAGTGAGTAGTTGCTTGTTACTTCACTAAGTGATCCCAGGATTGAATCCCCAGAGCATGCAATTACAATATACATCTACACTTAAGTATAAACTTGGAAAGAAATTTATCCCTGGTCTACACACAGCAAGAATGGCTCAGGAAACAGCTCAAGCTAACAAGTAGATTTCCCTTTTAGCAAGAGAACCAAAACACTAAAAAGAAAAGCAGAGCATGTATTCAACTCAGCCTTTTTTTTTAAATTCACACTTACCATCTCAAGGGTAAACGTTTGAGGTATTCTGGTCCAGAACTGCAAACTGAGCAAATGAACGTATAAAACCTAAAAATACATACATATGTATATGTACATGTGTCTGTGTCTGGGTACTGGATGTCCATACACACACACAGTGTTTTGACACCCTGCTTATGAAAAAATGAAAGTTAAGCAAGCTAGGAATTCAGCCATACGATATTTGTGAGTCCCTTTATTCTTTATCTTACTTTAGCAACTTCTATAATCGGTTCTGATACCTACTGGGCCACATACAAGGTACTTTCATCTTGCTAGCACTGTTTTATTCTGCCTGAGAAAATCCCTCAACCTGTGACTGTATCAGTGAAGATGCTCTATAATGTCCCCAGCACAATTTCTCACATGCAAGAACCTGTGCATCAGTGTAAATACACATCTTAAGGACAGATACATTCCTGGGTCCTAACTCAGTTCCTTCATACAAACATTCCAGAAAATTTCCCGCATAAAATTCTATCAAATAATCAAACAACTCAAATGCTCTTTGAGCCTCTTCTCCTGTTTTCCTCTTTAATCACTGCAAGTGCTCCAAGTTCCTCTTAAAATAAAAGCACAGACCAGCACCCTCTCTCATTTCTTTTGGTCCTTACTCTTCCCACATGAACAGAGGATGTAGAGCTGCACCTATAGTATTAAGGATTTCCACACAAAGTGAAGTCAGTAACAGCTGGAATCCAACTCTCCATTGGTCACCTCTCCACCACCCTCCACTACATCTCCCGTTTAACTGAGAAGAACTGCATTTCCTGGCACCTGAACACAGGCTGTCTTATGTACAAACTTCTACTCAAAACTCAACCCCTTTCTGAAAAAAGCTAGTGTTATGGATACCTTAATAAAAGTTCATATGTGAGACTTCCCTTACATTTTAAATAAAGACAACCAAAAAGTACAGCTTAATTTTCTTACCTGTCACCAAAAAGCATTGGCTTTTGGAGGCACTGCACACAAGCCTCATGAAACCACTGTTTACATTTGCAGCACTGCAACATCTTTAGATACCAGCTTCAACAACAGAAAAAGACACAAGATGGGTTAAAAAAAGTTACTGAACATTGTTTCTTCATGATGTTCAAATTAAATAGGAAGCAATCTTTTGACCCAAACTGATTTTCACAGTTTATAAAACAGTCATCTCTAGGGATATTTCAGTAACATTTAGTTCCACAATGAATTACTAGAAAAGACAGGCTAGGAATAATAAAAGATAGCCTAGTAAAAGAATTAATTAAGTTAGTAAATTAAGAAAAAAGCCATTTAATTTACTCTGACAACTACTTTTTAATTTTCAATAATAAGAATTCAGGAACTCCATACTAGCTTTTTCCAACATACCAGATTAGCTTCCTTGTTATTTTCTAAAGCACAATACAACTGCATTAAGTCACAAATATTTGGGGATCAAACTACTGGAATTCTCAAAAGAAACCTCACAGTTTATACCTTTTCCTTTTTCAGCTTCTCCCTTGAGAAAAGGAACCATGCAAAACTGACAGCGATGTTTGTTCAAGTGTCAAAAGTCTCAAACCAGAGCTCTGTCCTGTGTGTATACACTCAACACTTTGCTTTTTTGTAGGTCTGTTTACTTGCCTTGACCCCAAACCTTCAACGCTATTTTGCTCATTTAATCATTCATGCAGACACCAGAGTACTCATCTCTACCTGCTTAAGAAGTCCTCTTCTTGCCTTTCTTGTAAAAAAAAAAAAAAACAGAAAACAAAACCACAACAGCAGAGGACTCTGTAATGCCATAAGAGGGAAAAAAACAAAGTCTTTCCCCTGCCAGTGACTGAAAACCAGGATACGATGTTATGGTAAAATCAGACAGCTGTCGATTCTGACAAAATTTAATAAACTAATCTCTAGGTACAATTGTTTTTGTGACTTATGACAGAGCTGTGTTAACATCAGAAAAATACTGCCTAGAACTACAAGATCAACAAACAACTCCATTCAAACTCAACATATCAACAGTAGTGACACAAAAAAAATTTCTTGTTCATTATAGAACGTACTGTGATGATCTGTGATGGCCACACAACAAAATTAAAACAAACCAAAATATGTTATGGGAGAAAATAAATCAATACCATATTTCCCACTGTGAGACACTTAAAAAAACATATAGAGAATTCAAAATCCCACTTTGCATCCAGTTTCTGATATGTACACACAATAGAAACAGAAACTAACAAGTTTACATGGAAGTCTACAAGAAAGGAGTCAAGGTTTGCAGCTGCATTAGAGAAAAGTTCTTACATATTATCCGTTTACTTACTCTCCAGGTCCTCCACAATAGCAGTAACACTGCTGCACATTGGTTTTATGACCTGCATCCCACTCAAGGTCTGTTGCATTATATGGTAACGTTTGTTTCATGACTTGCAGTGCTTTGGCATTTGGTCCTTTCTTAAGCGCACCACCTCTCTGGGCCAAAACAAATACATTAGTTTACAAAAAACAGTAATGTATCTCTGAAACTTTCAATGCTTTGAATTTGATTGTAGACAAGTTTTCAAGTCAAATTTCGTCACTTTCAAGTCAAATACTTTCAGCTGCATTTATGTTCTAATACCAACATGTTTGTTTAAAGTGAAACATCGTCAGTTTCTAAAAATAGCATTGCTTCTCAACATACAAAACTTGCATTCAGATCAAATATAAAAAAGAAATCACTGCAAAAAAGCCGTATCTTTTTATTGTTTCAATTTCAAAATCAAAGATGCATGCTATATGAAATGTATTAACTTTTTTCCTAGAAACACACCTTTGTTGTTGTTGCAAAGACACACTGTCGACAGAGCCATTTATCATCTGAATCAATCACGCTGGAATCAATATTTGGTGTGTGACACAGCTGATGGTAACCTGCATGAAAAATGTTCAACCAAACTGTTATGCAAATGTCAAAAGAAGCTTACACAGAATTCACTATACATAACTTCAATGCAACTATAAGGCATTATCCACCATTAAGTGCCAAAAGACTGGTAATACATTCAAAATGGTGTTTTAAATTTTCTTAGTAGAAAAAAATAATCTTGACTTACAGAACAGGTGTTAGTCACTTTAACATGGATTATCATCTTTCACTGAGCTGTTAATAGCCACTAAGGGCTACAAAATTTAAGATCAGTTGAGCAGTCAGTCATAGCCGGGCAAATATCCTCCTTAGTGAAACAAATCAAAACATCTTTTAAAATGCAGTAAAAAGAAAAAAAAACAGTTACCTTGCCCACATTTATCACATATAACCATTTCATTTGGTGCTTCTGAATACTCTTCCTGACATATTGTACAGACCATTTCCCCACTTTCAGTGGCTCCTAGACAAAGATGAGATTGTGATTTTTTTCAGATTATATCTGCAGCTGGAACAGTTACCACATGTATAGCCTTCTTCATAATTTCACTTACAGATGCATGCATTGTAGAAACACATTGTTAAAGCGCAAACTTCTTATTAAGAACATATTCAGCCATTTTGTACAGACTGTGTTACAAACATTTATATTTGTATGATAAGCTACCAGATATTTAAAGGCTTTATATTGCCTTACTGACTGCGCAGTCCAAGATCTCTCAACATCAACAATAAAAATTCAGTAACTAAATAAACAACATAAACATCGGCTAAAAATAACTACAAATAAATACTATCTGGACAACTAATAGATCTTTCATATATATATGACTTTGTGTTTCTTCCTATGTAAATACATACACACTTAGCCTATCATTTTGACAGATCTGCCAAAACTGCCTTAAACTTCAACATTACTGGAGTTATTACTACTTAAACATATCTGCAAGCACACAAAAGGAAACGAAACTATGTCTTGCTCCATTTACACCACATATCAATGTAAGAGTTGGTTAAAATACAAGCTTCTTAACTACAGAACATTCTGAGTTGGAAGGGACCCACAAGGATCATCAACTTGAAAATTTCTCATACTCATTCATTAAATTTTGCTAGTTAGGATAAATGAATCAGAGATCATAAACTAGCACTATACAGAGGCAGAACATTTTTTACAAGCTTCAAGAAATAAAGTAGCTGATTTTTTGCTATTACAAATACAAAGCTTCTCCTTTAAGTAGACAATGTTTAGCTTAAACATCAAAGATCAACAAGAGCCAGAGCAGATTTCCATTGCTTTTGTACAATGAGGAAATTATCATCCATGCTTCATTAGCATTAGGTTATAAAAACATTAACTACTATCAAAATGTCTGAAAACCAAGAAGATATTATACAAAATGTGCCTCACTTGATAACTACATGTTTCTTTATATCACAGGAATACTCCAAAACCTGTAATGGTTTCTTTTGTGCAACAGTTATGGTGTTACTTTTAAATCTCAAAATTCTGTTCAAACACAAGATTCTCCAAGTTTTAGTTTCTTTCCATATTATGTAGTTTCAACTGAAAACAGCACAAATAACAAACTTGGTATAAATTAGGGCCAGGAGTTTTCTGTAAGACAGAGAACATAATCTATCCCCACCCAGACAAACTCAAAGGTGATTACTTTTAGAGGTCTTCTCCACCTCACACATGTGAAAACAAACAAACAAACAAAGGCCTAAAACACACAAAACAGTAACTTCAATGACAGAGTTGTTTGAAAATGATATTTTTCTTATTCACCTAATTTTTGATTCTGGATCATATTAAATTATACCACTTTTCAGAATAAAAAACTATAATGTAATGGTGGTTTTTAACAGATAGCAGTAATCTAAACAAATAAGATACCAAACAATGACTACTTCATTGAAGCTCTTGCCTGTTTGTATGTCCTTCCAGAGAACCCAGGATTTGGAACTGTCTTCAAATATAATGAAGCAGTTCTGTTTCAGTTTGTTTATCTGAAAGATAGAAATACAGTGGAAGCCATGGGTAAAAGCACCCTACAGAAGAATGTATTTAATATTACATAAGCAAGACAATAATACTGAAATTGTCAACAATATGCAATACTTTAAGACTCCAGTGAAGTTAAAAAAGGTATTTACCTTTTTGATAGTTCCAAGATAAAACAAGCCATCTGACCATCTAGCTAGGACATCCTGACCTTCCTCAAATTTACAAAGTGGCTTTTTGGCTTTCTGTCCATCACGTATCGACAGCTTGGCCAGAGACGCGGAGCTCTTTTGGCTGCGGCGCAAAGGAGAGCGCTTATGGACCAGTGAATTACCCACCGCTGTGGAGTCTCTGAGGGAAGGGAGGCAAGAGAACAGGGAACCAGAATGAGCTGGAAGGAACCATGCACTGGAAATACCAATACAACTCCAGAACCCCAGGTAACAAAAGGCCTGCACGTCTTTTCTGACTTTACACACTTTTAGCAGCACCTTTAGGTGACTCTGCCACTACACAAATGTACAGAATCTGAAAGGGACACATTTATAAAAGAAGTGTTCTAGGAAATCAACTAACGTAAATGAGGGTAGGGACATACAAACTTCCCAGCTCAGAGACTCTTCATAAAAATCACCAGAAGCATTCAATACAGGATTACTTCTGCAAAACTCAAATCGCTGCTAGTTTTCTAAAATTCTAAAAAGGAATCTAAAAAGACCCTAAGCCAATTCTAACTGCACTACCCTGTCAGAGAGAGTACAGGTTGAGCATTATGCTGGCTCAAGGTAAATACTGAGGTACCTCCAACACAGAATCATGCAATGGCCCTAAACAGAGCTGTAGAGCTTTCCAGCACAGGAAGAATTTCTACATGTTGAAATTCTTACGTAAAATAAATTTTCCTCTCTGCTAGAATAAGGGTGGAAATTAATAATGAAGGAAGAACAAGATCTTGCAATCTTCCTTCATAAACGAAAACCAAAATTTTAAGTTATTTGTATCAATAAGCATTTTTCCTCAGATATTCCACAGTTTAGTCTATTTAAATGTAAGTGTGGATATGCTTTTATGTCAAACTACCTGATAAACACCACACTTCAATTAAAGCAGTAAAATACAGAAAATTATAAAACAGGGCCTGACAGTGCACAAGGAAGAATTTCATAAGTAATACTCAGAATTTGAGACTATGTCATAAAGTTACCATTTGTATACCCAAATGTATATTCTCTAGAAACTACATGTATGTGCAACTAGGATGCAAACACAATTAGGGATCAGGGAATTAAAATAGGATACAGTCAACTGAAGAGTAGTTTCACCTCACTCAAGATACCATAGGTACATTATCAGCACCAGAAACATTTGAATTAATCTCAACATACCAACAAATGCAGTAAACTAATCAGTGTTCCATATAATTTGAGAATTGTTATATAGGTATTTGAGAAGTTGCTCTACAGCTTCCAAGAGAAAGGAATATTCTCTCTAAAGAATTTACTCTTCACATTTAATATGATAATAAAACTGGAAATGTAATGGCTTAAAATACCACATTAAATAGTTTAAACCAAGAAGGTTAGGCACAAGAAAAATCAGCTGCTTGAAGCATATTTATAATCACTGTGACAATTAGCAATGACATAGCAGTAAGAGCAGCTATAATGGGCCTCTGGCATCCTCATGCTCAGCTGGGTCACCAATTTAAGTCCTGCTTGATCCCAAACACAGAAATATTCAGATGGGTGACTAGAGAAGCCCAGAGGAATTAAAAAAAAAATCCTTTGGCTTGTTTCACAGCAGGCACCTTGTCATTTCATCTGTCATCCTTTATCACTGCATCAGAAAATTAAACTGTCATTTCCCATCTTCTCTCTTCATGGTGCAGTAGCAATATTCAGATCCACCACCCAGCCAGACTTCCCAGATTCTTACCAATTCTGCTGCTTCTTACACAAAAGCTGATCCAAGTTACTGCTGCTTTTCCTCAGCTCTCCTCTAACCTCTGATAAATGGGAAAGGATATATGCAGCAGTCAAAACAGGTTCCCAATAACAGAGTAAAAGCGTGGCAGCCCAGGACACTTATTTTTTTGTTTCTCAGTACTAAAATCTGGTTTACAACTGGTTTGACAGAATTACTCTCAGAGAGGTTAAAGATTTTCTTTCCAAATTTTTTCTGAGGTTGAAGACCCTAGAAAAAGCTAAATTAGCCTAGCTAAGCTAGCCTAGAAATAGTTAGCTAATCCAACTACAAGGCAGCAATGTTTGCTCTTCTTTTTCAGTACTTGAAAAAAATGTGAAAGATCTAGTACCAAATACACAAAAAGACACCAATTCATTTATCATAAACAGTACAGATTGTCACTTAAAAAACAACAGTGAGCTTTATATTAAAAAAAAGTATTCAAAAGTATTCTTTGAAGTACAAAAGTTTGTCTCACAACTTCATTGAAATCACAACCAAAAAAAAGTGGGCATCGTTTTCTTGCACACAACACTTAAATTATTCCATACATTCACGCATATAACAGCATAAATACACAATAGCAGGTTCAGACCCTGCAGAACCTTGATATTCAGTAAAGATGTGAGCCAATAAACCAGACACTTCTCCATTGTCCACGCTGCTCTCTCTGTGAGTGATGGCAGTACTGAAGTGACAACTAAACAGCTCATGAAGCAGCTCCTGCTGTGGCAGTTTATGGTTTATCTCAGAGACTGAAAATAGGGTTAGTTATCACAATAGGCTGACAATAGCCTAACAGTTGCTTTCCACGTGGATCGGAAGTTTCTCTCCAGGGAAACATTCCCTCAATGTTTTTGACTAAGATTAAGTAGGAAGAGCTACTGTTTTAACAAGTTGACTTTAATGAACAGGACCTAAGTTACTTAAAGTAGGTGTCTGAAGTGTCTTCTGGAAGCACTGCACAAGAAATGCAGTGCTGACCAGCGTAAAACCTACATGCATAAAATGTTACTAACTTGCCCATCTTGTCACTGCTCTAACTGTTGTAGCAGAAAGCCAGAAAGTCACACCTATACTCAAAATAAAACTTCTATTGGAAGTTAAAATGCAAACTGAATTTCAAAACTGGCAAGCAAGAAGTTAAAAATTTCACATTTTCCAGCAACTTGCTTTCCAGTCTCCCATAAAGTTAGTTTCATAGCCCCTTCCTACCATATAATATGGTTACCAACAAAATTAGTAACCCTGGAATAACAACTTCCCACCATCTCAAACACTTCCCTCCAAAAACTTATAATTGTACAATAGCCAACAGATGCACTGTTTTCCAAAAAAATCTTATCCAATACAAAAATCTACTTTATCTCATTTAACTTGCACAACCAAGTTACACTATGTAATATGTAGTATGTGTGGCTTTACACCTATTAGTAACTGCTAAGTATGTTGTGCTGTATTCTTACTCCAACACTTAAAATGCAAAACCAAAGTATTTATATACCCATACAATCTTCCAGAGGTTAGCAGTAGCAGTCAGTAAAATGTGTCTGCACACTGATACATGTTTGAAAACAGAAATGTATTTCCACTTTTTCTTGAGAAGTTGATGTCATGAAGTACTGAAAATGCTCACTGATTTTCACCTTGTAGTCTAGATCACAGCCACAGATACTCTCAAGCAAGACAGGCAGAAGGATACCTTTTATTCATCTACTTAATTAATAAGCTTACAATATGTTGCTGAAGATTACAAGGTTACTTGTCACTGTCAACAGGAATGGAAAACTCCCTCCCAAAGTCAGCTACTTAAATCAGTCTGATTTATGAACCCGAAGCAGTTACCATGCTTAACACTGTATTTACCAAAATTAGTTTTGACTCACTTTAACATCTTCATTAGCAGTTCGAAAATTTTGATGCTCATTTGAAGCCTCTATTCCTCTATCTCTACAGCCATCCTAGAGAAGGAAGAAGTGGAAAAGCTGAGGGAAAAGATGTGAAGAGGCTGGAGAATTAAAAAGCCTGAGCATTCTTGTTTCCAAGTATCTTTTTCTTAAGATGATTCATACTCCTGTACTCCTTCAGTCTCAACAACTGCTGTTGAAAAAAATTCTATTAAGAGAAACTCCCTTGACAGGTTTGGTTTTATTTTTCCCAGCCATCTCAGTTCACTGATCCGTTTCACAGAATGGTTCGTAAGAACAACAGAATAAATACAAACAAGCAACTTGGGACACCAACCCCCTCAGCTGGCACTGCCAGACTGCATGACTGAACTACAGTCAGGTTCACTGACAATTCATACAATTTCAGAAAGCTTTTCCTGAAGGGCTGCCTGATTCAGAAACGGTGTAACAGTACCAGATGATGGCTATCTGTTACCTATCAGCAACAAAGTGCCCAAAGAATATTCAGAGAAGATTTTAATCCACCCAGAAAACTCGAAGTGGGACAAATACCAAATTTATTCCTAGTAAATACAAATCACAGTGAAAGGATGAGGACTTCAAGGATTTATCAGAAGGGAATTCAGACTAGAGATCACACAGAGCGTTCTACTAAGACAACTCACAGAAGTTTAGTATCTATCTCAAAAGTGGAAATGTGATATCCCACAGGAAAGGAAAATATAGTGAAAGAACTGATGATAACTAGAGACAATAATTTCAAATTCTGGAAGTATGATGGTATGGCTGATTAATCACTTTTTTGTCTTAAGTTGCAAACTAGCCTTTTATTAACCATTATTAAAGAAAACAGTACTGTGAGGAAGTTGCAAGATGTTGTAAGATATGAGCAGTCTGTTCTCCTTAAAACAGGAGAGTTGACATTCACATGGAATGAGGGGAGTGGAGGTCTAGCATGTGCTCAGAACACACAAAACTCATGGCAGTTTCACACATGGCTTATCCAATACTGAGCTTGCCCCCTTGCCAACAGCTCTGCAGTGACAATCCGGCTTCTCCATTAGCATTCTATTCAGTTTTCTTTCCCTTAATATGGGTTCACTAACTGATATTCAAAACAAATTGAAGTACCTCACTGAGAGATCTGGTGAATAAACAAGCCAGGTAAGCAACAAGTGCTCACAGCTAGAAGACAGCAGAAGAGGGAAATTAATCTTGTCTGAGAGTAACAATCTTGTTCGCCCACCTTCACATAACTAAGCTAAAGCCACATTTCCAACCTTGCCTACGACTGGGATCTAGTACCTACATGAGCAGCTGGAGAGATGTGGGAGCCCAGCCACATTGCTCCCTTTCAGCTTCTCCACTATTTATGAGATCTCATATCAACCATTATCTGTTCACTGTGGCAAACATACTTTCCTTCCCCAAATAAAAATATTCTGCTGGGCCAAGAAGACAGTCAAAATTAACAGGATGACAAGTCAAACTTAAGTTAGCTTCCTCCACCCCAATCCAGTTCTAAACTTCAGATCAGGTTGCTTCAACTGATAACAAAAAAGAAAAAAATCACTTTGCTTTTAACAATACCAACGTTACTGCAACAGTCACTTTTCAATTACATGTCAACAGGATATTATATTAGAACATTGTCATTAACTTCTATTAAGCAAAGGATCAAGTACAAATCCAGATTATAGTCTGTCCTCTACACTACTTCATAAACTGAAATGAGTATTGCTTTTCAAATGTGCTGTATCATACAACAACAGCTACAAAACATTTGCAGCTCCTTATCTTTACACTATTTTGCATGCTGGTACAATCAAAAGCCAACTGTACCAAAGAAGGGCAAAGGGGCTCTAATCCAGGCATCCCTCAGTCTAGAAAAATAGAGAATAATGACTGGGGGATAAGAAATACTTTATAAAATTACTTTCAGTTTTAAGTGTTTTTAGGATAATACAATAATTCAGGGTAGAAACGTTCTCAGGAATTCTCCAGTCCTGCTCAGCACAGCATCAGCCATGAGGCCAAACCAGACGGCCACCCAAGCGCCCTGTGCCACTGTTTCACTGCTGAACTGCCACCCTGGGGAGGGGGGGATGTTCCCTCCCCCCATCAGAATCTCTCTTATTCCAATGTAGGCATGTTACCTCTTGTCCTCCTGCCATGCACTGCTGTGAGGAGACTAACTGCACCACACTGATATTCTCACAGGAGCTGGGAGGCTGCAGATAAGTCTCCCTGAAGCTGAATGAAGCTGGTTCCTTAAGGCCCCTCCCTCACACAGGGCAAGTGCTCCAGCGTCCCTGACTGTCTTGGTGACCCTGTACCAAACTCATCCAGTTTGATGTCTCTCACAGTGGCAGCACGAAAACACAGCTTTCTATCGAGATGCTGTCTAACGAGTTTTGTGTAGAAGGAAATAATGACTTCCCCTCAGTCTTCCACTTCTGCTAATACAGACCAGGATACCACTTGCCTTAGCTCACAGCACACAGTGTTGGCTCTATTCTGCTTTCTGTCTGTCAGATCCCCAGGCAATCTTCCAAAGTTAACCCCCAGCCAATTTCAGCCTGGGGCTCCTTCTTCAAATGCAGGAATTTGCTTTCTTATCTGCTGAATTTAATGAAGTTCATGTCCAACCTTGCTGAAACTGAGATTGGAGAAGGTTCTTTCCATGTCCAAGAGCCCTGCCATTTTTAACACAGGAGGTGGTCAGGTTGTTCAGGCCATGATTTGTATCTTTGGTGACTGTTACTAGTCATCACCTTTCCATGCATCCAGAAACATCCTCCAGGACAATTTCATGACTTCCCTGATGACCAAAGTGAAGCCAACCAGCCTATGGTTCCCTGGGTGGAACTCTTATCCCTTTCCAAAGATGGGTGCAGTACGTGCAATTCTCTAATCATTATGGACTAGCCCTATTCTCCACAACCTGTAGTAGCAATGAAGAGCCCTACAAGAGTATCACACAGTTTCCTTGGTGCTCTTGAAAGCAGCCTGGTACCACAGGCCCACATGAGTCAAGCTCACTTTTGTTCAAATATGCAGCAAGCCATTCATAGGCTTCTTGAGCAAAGCTTACCAAACCCACCATGGACAGAAGTTAAAATATCATTTAAGACAGAACAACTTTGTCCCACCAATGATTTCAGGGTAACCATTCTGTGTAAGCCGCTCCTTGCCAGTAAGATGAGAAATTGTAACTTGCTTATTCTCAGCTTTACCCAATCCACCCTAATGCTACCCAGGATGATCAAATATGATTTCACATAATACATCACCATCCCAGTTGGGTGGTTGACTTTGGTGAAGGTTTTAATTCTTTCAAAGGGCCTTACAATTCGGCTATGATTTTTTTTTCTCCAAATTCTTCTGTCTGGTTAGACTCTTTGGGGAGCTCTCTAGTTATCACATCATATTTTTCATTAGTGAGTTTTTTAAGTGGATCCATGTTTTTCAAAGTATATACATCACATTACCTGACAAAAGAAACACATTATGCTTCTAAGAAATGAAAAATTGGTGATTAAAACTAAGTGACACTCTGCAGCCTATTCAACTGATTAGCTGTTAGATCTATGAATCTGTTGCATATCAGAAAGAAGTTCAGCCAGAGGACTAAGGGCAAGTGACTATTTGTGACACAAAACTTGCTAGGCAGCATCTATATAGAATACTGTGGTTTTGTTCTCTGACACTGAAATATGACTCTCCTTAATAATATTGATCCATACTGTTATAAAGAGGTAGTCACCAGGATAAATTAACTCCAATGTTCATAATACTACAATCATTTGTGATTTTGTTTTTACTTGCTCACATTCTCCCTCAAGAAATCATAAGTAACTAGAAGTGTTTAAATTCTGTTTGATATAAGTAGTGAAAGTATTGGTTTTAAAGCTCATTACAGAATAACATATTACTCTACACATTTAGTATGCAGAGAAAGAGCACAGGGCAGTCGTGTACTGCAAGAGCCATTGGTTTGGGATCAATCATGCGTTTGCACATGAAGAGAAGAGGCAGAAGGTACAGGGAGCAAACAATGGTACCAGGTTACAAGGCACCTTTTCAGATCAGAATTCCCCTTAAATGTATCCTCAGCACCTCTGTGAATACAGCAACTGCCTTTTAGGTTTCTACACTATCCAAATCCACTACATGCACAACACACCTAAGGGAGCGTGAGCACGCACCCCAGCAATGAAAGAAAACAGACAACATGCTGACTTGCTCTGGGAGGAGCGGGGAAGAAAAATTATTTCAGAGCTGAGCAAAAGCCCATAATGATGCATTTTCCTCTTTAAGGTCAGTCTGCAAGAACAGCAACCTCCATAAATAGATCTGAAACATACATAAAGTAGCATTATCCTTGAAGATATTTAGTGAATGAAGTATGTCCAGACTCATCAGGAATGCTGTCATCATTAGCTCTCCTTCTCTCAAAGAAAGTTAAGTTTTATGGAAATTCTCTCTTCAGCAATACCTCTGGTTTTATAATTCTTCTCCTGTTGTTTTTTTCTCAAAGACACTTCCCCTCCATTTCCGGCAAGGAAGGCCTGTTGAGAAGGTGAAAGCAGCTCTGCAGCAGGGCAAGCAGCCGGTCGCACAAAAATGCGGTCGATTCACAAACTCAGAGAAGATTCACATTGGCTTTTAGTCATGTGCTCCCAGTCACATCTCCAAGCTTTCTCCTCCATAACTCACATGAGGAGCACAAAATAGACTTTAATTAAAGTAGAGGCACTAAAGCATATCTCCAGAGAACACAGAGGTCCCCTGTCCACTAGGAAATTACAGCTACCCTTCTCATAAATTTTACCTGATCTCCTGGTGCAGGGAAGGACAAACATAACTTCATACTAAATATCAATATATGTCTCTTTCACCTATTAAATATATATATATACACCCTGCTGACTAGCCATATTAACTCGTATGAGAAGCATCTACATCTGATTTTAAATTCTTTCCAGAACAGAAAAGGCAAGCTGTTGAGAAGTCACACACCTGTATTTGACAAAATAAGGGTTAACTTATTGGAAAACATTACTACATTATACTGTCAGACAGATCAACATTTCACAGCTTGTAGCTCCTTGCAAAGACCCTTCTCATTTTCACTATAGTATGCATTTCCTTTCATACTTAAAATCTTTGTTTTCCCTTATTTTCCTTTAAATGAAAGCTCATTAACCTGTATTCTAATGATACAGAAACTAAACATTTCAGGCCCCCCCCCTTTTTAATCTCAAATGCTATCAAATTAAATGCAATCTGAACTCTCAAAAAAGGGACAAACATTACGGGGTTAACTTTTGCCAACCTGACTACAGATCAAGAGGAAAAATAAAACAAGAGAGAAACTTTTGTTACTATCCCACACTTTTGGTACTTTGAGGGTATATCACTGATCACATTCCCTTACACTAAGCCAGGAGAAAACCATGTAATTATTCATTACTGTATTTCACTTTTTAAAGTAATGTTAAACTGGGCCTATCACAAATTCCAGAAACAACCATAATGCTACACTGCTCTCCTGGCAGAGCGTTTCATTTAATTATGCAGGCCCTCTACTCCTAATAGCACCCTGATCCTTCATGGATGAACGGCAACCCTTCATATTTCAACACTAATATCAGTGTCCGAGCATCCAGCACAGAACCATATTGTTCTCTTTCACTAAAAGAAGTATCAGACCATTCTTTCCACAGAATCCAATACAATAAAAAATAAAGAAAAAAAAAATTACTGCACATCCTTTCAGCCAGCAACAGTTACCACATTTTAGTGGGCTAAACACCTACCGTGCATATTCAAATCAAGTCTGACAGAAATTAAGAGGTGAAGCGTTACAAATAAACAAGCAAACAAAAAAAAAAAATCCACCAAAAAAATCCCAAACAAACAAAGAAACAAAAATATCCCCAAAACAAAGTTACCAACGAGCACCACTACCTCTTTGTGCTGCTCTCTTCGCACTCGAGCAAACGCAGCCTACTCGGACAATATCCTTAAAGGAGAAGATGAAAATACAGCTGGCGCGAGGCTGATGGCACCTCACGGCTGCGGCCCCCGGCCCCACCGACCGGCCCGCTGCCTCCCTTCCTTTGTTTTGGTCACGGAGGAGCACCGCTGACCCCTCACATCGCTGCCAGCGGCGGCTCGCAGGGAGCTCGCTCCCCTCCCCCAAGGCCTCGGGCCCCCCG
>JAHLSL010000008.1:16576461-16591867 GCA_025920805.1 Petroica traversi | reverse complement strand
CGGGCTGGACAATGTGCTCCGGTGCACTGACATCGGGATGCTGCCATTTTAGGAGTCGAGCTGAACTCAGTTCCAGTTTTTAGCAGCAGCTGTATTAGCTAAGCTAATGGAATAGGCTGAACGGGGAGGTCATGGAGGCTCCCTCTGGATTCATTCAAAACCCACCTGGACACGTTTCTGTGTTACTTCTCTAGGTGACCCTGCCTTGGCAGCGGGGTTGGACTGGATGATCTCCAGGGGTCCCTTCCAACACTAATAATTCTCTGATTCCGAAATACCGTTTTGTTTTCCGTCATTGTGTTTCGCAGTTCAGCGTCCAGTACTGGGCCAGTCTCTATAGTCCGCCTGGTTGAGCACAGCAATTGCCCAATACCGTGATAATAAATATAAACTATAAAGCTTGTCCTAACCGTGTCAGGGCCTTTGCTGTGTGCAGCGAAGCCCTGGGCAACACTGGAATGCAAGTGCTCCCCTGGATCAGATCTCACCAACTGGTGTCACTCTCGGGGATGGCTGAACTCAGAAGACTGGATGGTGAATTTAGGATTCCAATCTGTCTCCTGTTCAAACTGTCCAAGTTCTCCAGGCCATCTTCCCTCCTGGAATAAGCCACTGAAGCCAAGGTACTGGATCAGTTTGCCATCCCTGGAAAGGGGCACAGGGGGGAAAGCCTGGGCAGAGCACTGGAGTACAGCTTAGTCTGGCCAATTCCTAGTTGCATCAAAATAAAGCTATATTTATAATCAAAATATCTTGTTCAGGGTTATTTTAAATACAAATTTGAGGGGATAGTACTCCTTTGGATGCACTAACTAAACACTGTTCAGGAGTCATGATGGTCTGCTCAAAACAGACTAGGACATCACAAAGGGCCTTGGTTGCTCTTCACAGATTTTCAGGTACAATGAACAGCAGTCATGTACTGCTGATGCTAAAGACAAAGAGTTACCAGCAGGAGAAGAAAAAATTAGACTCAATCTAAATATATCCACATACAAATTCTTGTTTTTAAATCAGAGTGGTTGTGTGAGAGCCAGTGTTCAGCTAAGTTAAAATGCAAACCTTCTCGTCAGCAACAGAATAAACATCATTAATTGGCTACATCACAGCTTCTTTTTTAGTGTCATACTCGGAAGGTTATAGTGGTTGATTTGCAGCAAGTTAGAATCTTTTTTTGTATTATATTCAGTGCTAGTAGTAAACAATCAGTTATTTCTTTTCATATTTGGCAAGACTTTATGTCATGCCTTTAGAGGGAACTTTCTTGACTTACTTTCTTTTTTGTCTTCTGCTAATATCTCAAAAGTATTTCAAAATACAGCTTAAGCAATCTTTCCTTGTGTGTTTTCAACTCCAGATATATTATGTCTGTACTTTGAGGCACAGAGTGACCAAAGCCAAATTAAAATCTTTGCCTGCTATGTCAGTAAGGGCTTTCCTCTGTAGAAGTCCTGGAGAAAAAAAAAAAATATTATCTGTCATATTCTGCTTCACAATAGATCTGTTCAGCTTTATTCCACGTCATATTATAAATAGCTATTTTTCAGAAGGAAGCTAAGTAATAACAACCTAAGACTGTGTACATCTGTTTCCATTTGTTCATATACTGTTAGGCAATCTCTTGCATAAAGACATGCACAAGCAAAGTGCTGGATTTTAAAAATTCTATCTTGCCTTGCTGGCAGAGCAGAGTAAAACTAAGTTTCCTATTCAACATGTAAATTCCCTGGTACCCAGTAGAGATGGATAAATTTGAAGAGTCAGAACAATGGCATTTCCCTTAGCCCTTCTCTCAAATGTAATGTATTTTTTGCAAGTTGCTGTTGTTACTTTAATTGCCCCAATGTCCACATTAATATTAAACAAGCAAACCAAAACACGCGAAAAACCAAAAGTGTAAATCAGCAGTGAATGCAGACGAAAGCACCAACTGCTGCACAGTATTATTTGCCATTACCTTATTGTATCACCAACATAACATCAAAATGATACCCTTGAACAAGACAATACTGTGAAGCTTATCCTTGTACAGATGGTTGTCATGACCACAATTCAGCAAGGAGGGAAAATTAGATCCCAGGACATTTTCTCTGCATTGTTTAAGCACAGAAAGAGCAAGGAGGCTCATCTGGGATCTTCCTATCTTAAATCAAGATAAATATGCCACATCCATTTTTACATAAACGTGATAATTGGTAAGTCAATGCACATATGCTGCATTTATTAGGGCTCAGCACAGAAAAGAATCTTCAATTTCAAAATATAAAAAATAGGCAAGTGATATCAAGAATTTTGTATTAATTGTCTTACAACTAGCTAATAATTGTAGTAATTTTTCTCTGTGCTAAAGATATAAAAACAGCACTGAAAACATTTTTAAATAGATGTCTTAAATATTTTTCTAGAGAGACAAGAATATTAATAATTTCTCATCCTCACATAACAATAGAGAGGAAAGTAAATTAATATTACTGGTGGTAAGGCACCTCAGCATTGGTCTTCACACAAACCCATGTTTTGTCTAGTACAAGCACTTTGCCGTTTCTACCTTTTTTACCTTCTCAAGGATCAGGAAATCTGTACTCCATCATCTTCTTGTGCATGTCAGGAGCTTGCCCAATAAGTCTTAAACCTTAAATACCCTCTTAAATGTGTTCATTGTCACTGTTGACCTAATTTAGCCAGTCAAATACTTACTAGGTTTTTTCTGTAAATTCAATGTATAGAAGAGGAACAACATATTGGCCCCACTAATCCTAATAATATTTAAAATTCTGCCAAGTTTTGAAGATAGAATGAGTATTGCAGTACTATTTTTTGTTATTATGTCTCTAAAGCCCTTCTGCAATACATATATTAAACAGCAATTACTGAGTGGGTTAATATATGATCTCTGTATCACAATCTATATTAGCTTTGAACTAAGCTACATTTAGACTTGAAAATCATTAAAGGGTTGTTTACCTTCTTTAAATCTTTCTCTGTCACTATTACTCAGAGCACCAAAGACATTTAAAAAAAAAAACCAAAATAACCAACTCTGCCTTTTAGCTGTGCATCTAATAGCAGACACTTCAGATACTTTAAAAAATATCAAACAAACTGACACTTAAAACGTCCTTAATGCTTCATTCACTTAAAATTTTATTCCAGGTGTGTAACCTTGCTACAGTTCATTTAAAGCATAAGCCAAGATTTTGTATGACTGGGTGATCTTTGGTAGGTAGACAGATAGTTCTTCGATTATTCCACAGGTCATAATTCAAGGAACTTACAAGTTATTAAAAGTTCACATGGTTCTGTTATAAGCCCTTAGTTATTCCTATTTTGTAATTGATTCCCTGCCAGGGCTGAGTTCTCTGTTTTCTGGAAGTGGCTGAACAGGAAGCAATCCCTCAGTTCTCATATGTGTAACGGAGCAGAGAAAAAACAACTTGTTGTAGACTGAGATACTCGAGGATGGAAATAGTAAGAGCTTGGGACACAGTGTTTCTGCATTATTTACAACATCTTTGAGTATGCTAGATAAAAGCAGGAAAGGCTTTTATTTAAAGAGATTATGGCTCGCATCTATCTTAGTTATACTAACACTTTTTTGTACCTGAAGACAGTGAGTGGGTCTGAAGAAGAAAAATATCACTGTTAGACTAGGTTTGGCCTTGCTGAGGGTGATTGTGTATGAGTTACTCTATTTTTACTGCTAAGACTCTTTTTTTCTGTGTTGAAGACTTGTGAGCAAATGTAGCAGTATTTTAGCTCCACAAAACAGCTGTGAGAGAACTGCAATTATTGCTACTCCAGCTAGTGGGAATTTTGTGGTGTTATGCAAGCATATACCTAAGTAATATTTTTCTCCTTTTTCTTGTGAGACCAGTCCATAAAAATCTGAGCTCATTATTCAGAGGTGGAATTTCAGAAAGGTTTACTCTCTGCTCTCTGCCTTCACTGTCATTCTGCTGCTGTGGTTGTATAATTGCCTCCTTTCAGAAAACAAACAGCTGCCAAGGCTTGAAATTTTGGTTAATTGCTTGGATCAGAAAGAGATTCCGGTTCTCAAACTCCCTGAGAATTCAGTCATGCACCAGTGTGATGCATTCCTTCCCCTCCTCTCTAAGCACAGATTTGAAAGCAGTTACTGAAGCTCAAGCTAGTGACTGAAGTTAAAATGCACAGTCAGCATTTCAGAGCTAAAGCCTAAGCAAGCATTTCATTCTTTCCCTTTAGCTCTGCTCTGCAGATTTGCAAAAGTAATTGCAGTCTCAAATATTTTACCTTGTGGTGGATTGTATCATAACTTCTTGAGGACTGGAGCATCGTACTGTTTTATGGTCAAGTTTTATCTGTCAGCATCTGTGCTCCTTTGTAGACTGTAAAAATGTCTGCTAGAGCAGAATTTCCAGCTCTTTTGTGGTTAAATTTTATAGCAGTACAGACCAGACTTACCTCTTAACTCTAAACTGAAGTTAAAAAATGTTTAACGGCCCCTTAGGACACTGTTACATGGCAGAATATTGCCATTTCAACTGCGATGAAAAATCTGTTCTGGACATCAGTCTGGCTGGAGGGAGAATTAGTACAGCATTCCTTCTGCTCTCCCACCACCTGGAATGCAGTATGGGCCTTCAAATAAGCTTTCAGCAGGTCTGCCAAGTCCCACTCAGATGGAAAATCCCTCACTTCTCTTATTTTCTTTTTTTTTTTTTTTTACTACCTGATAGCATTTCTTTGTTTATTAAGATGGAGACAAAGCAATTTTGAGCCTTGCAGCATGACAGGATCCTGCTAACACTTAGCAGGGGATGAAGAGCTGTTTGCAGCCCAGAAAATTCAGCTGTGGGGGCTGAAGATAAGGCAGTGGCCCCTTCTGCTGCCAGCCGGGGGGGGGCTGCACAGAAAGAATTGTAAAGGTCCCAGGCTACACACCAGCCAAGTCACCAGTTGCTTGTTTCATTCTTGCACCACTTATGAAATAATGCTACTGTTACACTTGTTAACTTTGGTATGCTTACTTAAAAGGTGCAATCTAAGTATCATTGTTTTAGCTAATCCAAATGTAATAGCTATTGTCACACACATGTTTTGATCATTCCACACTGATGTCATGTTCTCTCAGCCTGAAAGCCCAGATTTGGTTCCAACACAGCAAAAAAAAAGTACACAGAAACAGGATCAAAATCAGTTCTTATCACATCAGTCACTCATTTTCTATTTTGGCTTGTTTCATACCAACATTGAGACACATTCATATCTATACAGTCCTGACACTATCCTTAAAATTTGGGACTGCTGCAACAGACAGGTTTTTCCTTTTTTTTTCCCCTTGTGCTATGTTCTTTTGTGATAAGTCTCTTGACATTAGTTAAATATCCAGGCCTCCCCTCTGCCAGCTTTTGCAGTGAATCAATTTAATGTGAAATGTGAATTTTACAAAGCAGCACATCAAGAGCTGGCAGTCCTTCTGCTTCCATCCCACTACGCTGCCATGGCTTCCACCGAGCCGCTGTGGGTGCTCCTCTGACCTGCTCCATACCCTCAGTAGTATAAACTGAGCCCACAGCAGTAGTTAAAATGTTTTCTGCTGGTTCAGTCCCCTGAGCCTACTCCTCCCAGAGATGGGGGGGGCCTGGGCTGAAGAAGGGGGTGGGGAGCAGAACAAGCAAGGGGCTTTAAATCCTTCTCTTCCCTGCAGTTGTAGCTGAGGGTACAGTTACCTGACCCAGCCCCACTTGTCCGACAGCTGCTGCCATCTAAGGTTGCACTCACTTCTGCTCAGGGACATGCTGGCTGTCCCCTGTGCCAGGAGCCATGAGGTGGCGGCTCAGTGAACTGCTCCTGCTGAAAAACATAGATGTATATATGTATTTGTAGCACATAACATGTATGTGTTAAACAAGGTTTGTTTACAGACAGGTCAGCTTGCAGACATCATGGGTCTAGGAGCTGACAGCATGAACATATTGAAGAGGGAATTAAATTATACAGAATTGAGGCAGTAGAAGAGGTTATAAAAATACTCAGATCGAAATGGAAATGCAGAGAGAAAAGGCTTATTTCCTCCTGTGTTTAAGTTACAGGATGAAACACCCACAACAAGCCAAAAGGGAAACATAAGCTGACTTTCAGTTTGATCCCATGGGCTGCTGTCTCTTTCAGATACCACATGCATCTTCCGTGGTCGCGGGCCACCTCAGAAGTGAACAATTGAAGTATTTGTGATTATGGGACAAATGAGCTGCTTCTTGAGTCAGGAAAGCAGGAGTTTGCCAAGCAGGCACACTGGTCCTGTGAATTCCCTGCTGCTGAGAAGTGTCGTGTGCTGGGCTCAGCCTGACTGGGGTCAGGACCATGTGCCTCCCTCACCGGGCAGCACCATGGCCTTACAGGGCTACTGATGGCTCTGCTGTGCCCCATTACACCCAATCAATAACCTCTCACCTGCCCATGAGGAATGCAAATGAGAATACCCAGACCTGTCAAAGCAGAGTGAGGACAACTTCGGGATAAGACAGACCACATTCAAAGGGCTTGTCAATATGAAAACACCCTAAAAAGCTGAGATAAATTAGAGAGGACAAAGCACAAAAGGAAACCCTAATAAGCATGTGTGAGGTTTATCTAAGACTGAAGTCAGTTTGCTATAGATTAATTCTCCTTCAGATTATAACATACTGTTGTCAGCTTGCCTCTCTGCCCCAGGTCAAAATTCTCAGGTAGGATCAATTCTATAGCTGTACTTGCCAAAGATAGGAGGAAGTGTAGGTAAGCATTGATAAGACACTGCACTAATGTGCAGGAGATTGCTAAAAGTAGAACTGTTTTTTTTCTGCCTTGCTTGGAATTCAGCAGACCAAGAGGTCAAGTAGTGATGGCCTCCAAGGACTTTTTAATTTACTGCAGGTTCTAGGATGTAAAATGCCTGTGACAGTGCTATCATGCTACTAAAGATCTACTGCTGTATCAGATTACTGGTGTGATTTAATTATCAGTGGATAGCCTGTGGTGAAAAGGGCACCCTTACTTGCTAGACCTGTCAATCCAGGTCTTATTTTAAAACATATTTTTTTTTAACAGAAACAGCAAATTTATTGAATATGCTATTTTCTTATATTCAGAATTAACTTTGAATCTCACATGAGAGCTGGGAAGAGGGATGGGGAAAGAAAGAAAGATGGAAAAGTTTTATAGTTACCATTCTGTTCTGGTTTTAAATTAAAAGAAATTGTAACTATCGATTCCTGATGGGAAACAGTATTTGTGGTTAGACTTTAACTGGAAGTAAAACTAGATGTAAACCTGTACCTTCGGTTGTGTAAATGAGTCCAGGTTCAAACAACACTTTGCAGAAGGGTTTCTTATGTGGGCAGTTGCGTGATGAGAACAAGAAGCTGAGATAAAACAGGTAAATGCTGGGATGCCAATACACGGTAAGTCTGTTTGTTTGTGTAGAAAGAGAAAGTCACAAAATATATTGATTGAAAACTCTGCAAATCTCACATCAAGATCAGCCTGAACTATAACAAATTATTTAATACATATCTAGACAAAACAGAAAGTAAGAATCTGTAGTGATTTGCAATATTTTAATAGAAATCACAGTATCTGTGTCAACTACAATGACTGCATTGACCAGCTACCACTTAACCCTTCCTGGAGGTGTAAAAGGCTAACAAAGACTCTCTGTGTCTTCAGGGAACTGTTCGGTTTACCTCAGCCACTACCTTTTTTTCCCAGCTATACTCCCAAATCCCAAACCAAAATTGGTATTGTAGCTTAGAAATGTGGGTTTATGAATTGTTTCCTTTTGTTCAGCTACAATGTAATAGAAATGTATAGAACAGGTCTGATTGCCTGCTCAATCAAATGCAAATGCCTGATCTGCTGCAGCTTCTGCCTGAGAGTGGTGGTGGTGTGGTTTGAACGCTGTGTTTGGAAAGAGGGCTCTGAACCTCTGTACAATGAGAACTCAGGGCAGGCACAGCACTTGCACTGTTCACCATAACAACACTGAGTATATTCAGTTTAGCACAAAAGATATGTGTTCGGTGTGTTTCCTCTGAGATAATAAAAGATTTAATTAACTGCAAGACTTTGTTTCTTATATATTTAGACATTATAGCAATTTTAAATATACTTGATTGTATACAAAATGCGGCCTTGGTTTCTTTTAAACAAAAGACAAGGAATCAGATACCATTATTTCTGATGTAGATTAATACAGGGCAATCTTAAAGTAAGTCTTTAAAGGCCTGCATCCTTACAGATACCACATTGTCAAATAACAGAGTTACTTTAGTTGCAGTTCTGTGATGCATTTTATTTAGCAATTGGGCTGCTTTGATAAGTTCTGACCACAATCTGCTCCTTGGGTATTCTCCACACACCCTTAGTGCCGGCAAAAGCTTTGTTCAGCTGTGCTGCAAATTTCCTAATATATATAATCCAAGTGAAAAATAACCTCTAATTAAAAACAATTGAACAACATTGATGGGTGGAGGGGTGGAATGGTGTGTCATTGATACAGAAATAAAATGAGTTGTGAGGGGGCAGTACAAAAATAACTTCTTCGATGGGGAACTTCAGTGTTATTGTAATTTTACAAAATTTTTTTTAGCATACTGGTATGGTATAGTCAATCTATGACTGTTGTGATACTTACCTCGAAGTTAATGAAGCATATAGCTAAAAGTAACACTGCCTACTATATTACTATATTAGCATAAGCTTGGTTTTTAAATTTATTTTTTTTTATTTTATAGCATTTTAAACTGTTACTGCTCCAAATTGCCTTTTATCATTCATTTAGGGAAAAAAACCTTCACCTTTACAAATGCTGTAAGCTGGTATTTATTGTGTTGTCATTCTTTTATAATGCTATATAGATGGATTAAAAAATCTGTTGTTCAGATATATGTACTATTGCACAGAAAAGAATGCAAAAAATGTATTTTTGACTACTGGATTTCCTCTGCCTGGGTATTTTTAATGACATAAGAAAATTTGCGTGTGAAAGCAGCTTCCTACTTTGCTTAAAACAGCATTTTTCCTTCTAAAAATATCAGTCTAAGAATGAAATAGTTTTACTTTACTCTAGCAATTATATTTGCAGTGGGAATTCCTGTTACGTAGTGTAGAAATTTAGATGTTGACAAATTCAAAATAATTCAATTAATACTTAATGCCTGCTGGCATTTTCGATCAACAGTCCCACAGCACTTTCCATAAAGTAGGCTACAGGAATTAATTAATATACAATCAATACATTGCCTACTCTAGGGATCAAAAAAGGCATCTGCTCTGGGCCAGGAATATGCCTGACTGTCTGTTTGTTGTTTTGTTTATTTAAAGGGAAATGAAAACTATTTCATCTAGGAAAAAACCCCAATGATAAATACTTAAGTAGATTAACTGTACATATATTTATTAAGAGCTTGGAATTTTAGTAACATAAATGCTTTCTTCATAAGAGGGGATAAGCTTTTTTATAAAGTTTGTGTATTACAAATTACCCCAAAACTACCAGCTTCAATAAGCTAATACTAAAAATAAGTAATTTTTTTTTACCTAAAAATTTGATAAACTTTTCAATTAGAGGTTTCTTAAAAGGAAATATTTCTTTTGTAGAGATTTCTTCTGGTCATTACTGCTTTTTTGAGAGTACTGCCAGAATTCTCTAACAAATCAGTTCAAAATTTCTGGATTTCATGTAGCAAGGTTTTGAATGTAGCCCAAAACTGTAAGATAAAGTGTTATGTTGTGATTAATTTATATCAATATCTTGCAGACTGCTTGCTAAGGCATGCCACTACACTGTACTAATTCTTTCTTATGGGACCAGATGTCCAGCTTCATTAAAGCCTGTAAACTGAAGCAGATTTACTTGTGTATGATTTAAGGCCTGACACAATGATTAGTTCAGTTCAAATTCCTACATAACCCAATGTTTCCTTCACTGGATTGCTGGGCAGAAGCCCAGCACATCACTGGGTTGGAGTATGTATTATAAGGAGATACCACTTTTAGGGCAGACTTGAGGTGCTTTTAATCATATCCATTTTTGAGTAGTTTCTGTTTCTGCCACTTCTTCCAAATGTCAAGGTATTCATGCATTTCTGAATTTGGCAGTCTGCAGTGGCATGCAGAATCAAAATGGAGAACTGATGTGGCTTTTTCTTTTTCTGTGTTACTTTTGAGTTCAGCAGCCAGTTCACCATCCTGCTCCCCAAAGAGCTGCATGGCAGAAGTGGGAGAGCAGCATGGGAGTAGGTGGAAGTGGTAGAGGATGAGCGAGGAAAGGGCTTCACGCAGAGCTCTGCTCTCTGGAGTTGCTCTTCCACCCATTTTTCTCCTCTATAGCACGGCTGGCTGAAGGCAGGGCAGAGCTGCACCTCACTAGCTGAGGTTCACAGTCTGGCATTTTAGTGTGAACTGGCTTCTCAGGCAATTAAAGTGAATGTGCTCGACTGGGAAGTGAATGAGTTGTGTTGTGGAAATGTCCTCGGGCAGAGGGGATGGCAGGACAGCTGGGGTAGCAATGCATTAAACCATTGCTGCTGTTTTCTTCTCTCTGCTTAGGTCAGAGCTCTCAATTAAGTGCACCACGTGTTGAAAAATGTCCTACCCTGCTGGGTGATTTGTTCCAATACTCTACGTCCTTAGGAGTTAAAAATTTGCATCTTCTTACTGAATTGAATTCTGCTGCCATCTCCTTCTCATCTTGACCCTCTTGTGGCAGTATGTACCAGCTTCAGTACTGGAATCCACTATTAACAGCCTTAGAGGATTTTTGAAAGAGTGTGGACTAGGACTTGGATATTTCATTGCTCTCTGAGCTACCTTATAATGTAAGCCAGAAGGTGGAAGTGTTAATTCAGGGGAAGAAATTTTGGGAAATGGGAGCAGGGCATAAGAAAATGCCAACTAGACTGTTCCTGGGAAAGTCCATAAATAGGAATTAAGACTTACATTTCTATTATATAAAGGTTGTATTTTTAAACAGATGACTGCCAAAAGCATGAAATAAAAGAACAAAGAAGTCTTTTACTTCAAGTAGTGTGAACAGAAGTTCAGAGTGGATGATAACTTTATTTTGCCTCTAATTCAAAGAAGGTAACAGCCTGAATAGTTAAGTAAAATAACCATGTTGAAAATAAGTTGTCTGAAAATGATGAAAGGCTTTCCAAACCAGAAATAGATTAATGGTAGCAAGTGTACTCTGACCATGCATTTTAATTTATAATCTCAATTTTAGGTTAAATTAATCTTGGGTAAAATTGTTGAACCTCATAAGTCCAGCAATTATTAGAGGAAGTAGACTTGAAAGCTCAAACAAGTACAGAGGAAACACAATTTTTTTGGTTGATTGAATCTGAACTGTGTTGTCTTTGTAGACTTGGAAACAATGTGAACATAAATGTGAACTGTTGGTTAGCATTTGCTCACAATTGACTACCTTTGAATCTTTTATTCTGAGCGCAGTATTTCTGGAGTTTTCTTACTCCTCTGATGTATACAGGATTGTAACATGTATAGCTTTCTATTCTAGACTTTTGAAGCTCTATTTACTCTAGTTATGATATGCTATTATGACCTATTTACTGTGATGTTTTTTAGTACATTTTGAATTTTAAAAAATATGCCAGAATAGAAGAGTAAACATTGTGTCTCTCAAAGCAAAGACTTGTATGACAAATTAATCAGTATTTCTGAATGTTTGATAATAGTGGTTGTACCTTATCTCAGTCAAGAGCTACAAATGAGTCACATGCATTTATATAATTTAGCTGACTGTGTTAAAATCGTGATCTTTTACAAGGAAATGTGTTTAAGTAAGATAAAGATTTTGGTGGTTACAAAGAACCAGTTTGCTCTAGTGTAAGTCCAAGTCACTGATGAAAGGAATTTGAATGCCTTTAACCTATCTTAGAGGAAAAAAGGGTCAAGATTAGTTTTTAGTTCAGATCATTGATCTAGCTCTTTATACAACAAAAATGTTTGTGCCAACCCAAGGGAGAAGGTAGGCACCAACAGCAAGAGAAGGTGACACCATCTGCTTTAGCAGCAGGGTGGATTTATGTGAGATTAGAGTGACCATGAAATAGAGCCTTAGAAATGAAACCTGTTGGCTGGAAGAGTCTGTTTCCTCAAATAGATTAATGATTTGTTTATACCAAGTTAAGCCACAAGGGAATCCTTAACAGGCTGTGTCTGCTTTCTGGGTAAGAGATGGCTCCACCTACTCATGCAATAGAAGCATTAGCATTTATAAGAATCTGAATAGGAAATTATAGGAAATTATCTGTTAGGATAAAATTAAAGTTAATACTTGAATCAGAGTTCACAGAAATTTGCAAAGAGGAAGAAAACAGTATCTCTCTCTGAAGGGAGCATGAGGAAAGTTTAGATCTAAAGGTTGGCTGAGTCCCCAGATTCTCATCCACAAAGACAGGCCTAAGAAAGTAGACTCTGTATAAAAACAGACTCCTAGACAGATACCTGAACAAGTAGATATCTGAGTAGCACAAAAACAGTGAAACCTATAATTTTTTCTAGACTTTATTTCAGGAAATGCAGGTAACTTTATTTTAAATCATTACCATATTACATATTGTGTAATTCACTTATTAAATGTAACTACAAAGCTGGGCAATGGCAAATGCTGGGGTGTTACATTCTGCTGGTGCTGGAATACTTTAAGGCTGCGGTAGCTGCTCAGATTCACAGAATATTTCTTAGGCCACTCCAGAGAAAAAAAGAGCCTTCATCTAGGAAGTCATGCCAGGCAGACTGAAAGTTGGTAAAGCTGCTGTGAGAAGTCTTGTGATTATTAACATTAGCCAGAGGCACCCTGTGTATGATGGGGAGAGTGGGTGAACCCTGAGGATTTCCCCTGGAGTCTCTTATGACAGCATTTGAGTTCAATCAGTATATGGGTGCAGCTGCTTCAAATAACTTCAATAAAGAGGCAAGTCCAGCACCACTGCAATTAGTTAATATTTAGCTTTCTTGTAATGTTAAAACCTGTATTACTTGCTCAAGTAACAGAGACTTGCCTTCAAAAAAAATTGGCTAAAATTATTTCTTCTATTTTAAAGGTGCACATTACACTGATTATCTTGAAGAATTCAGATTCTTCTCTGTAGTTTTCCAGTATATTCATTTGTCTCATTGTTTTCTTCCTTATATATCCAGAATTCCTGGATGCTTCAGCCTTTGCAACCATTTTTTGCTTTTTCTGAATTATGCTTAATATGTGGTAAGCTCCAAATTGTCATGGAACTGCAGGTGAATGTAAGAAGGTATTATAAAATCACATTCACCTTTTGACATTGTGTCAAACACTGCACTATACAACTAGCAGCTGATTTCTATCTTATACAAAACCCCTGCATCTCTTGAATGACAACATTTAGTGTTGTTATAGCTGGATAGGAAACTTAAGAATTAAGAGGTAGCAATAAATCAGCATAACTTCAACTGCTTGGACATAAGATATACCAAAGTTTTGGTGTGGGCCTACAAAAATGGATGATGTGTGAACAGCAGAATGGAAACGTGTGAATGGAAAGGCTGTACAGTGAATAATACATCAATACGACCTGTGTTCTACCTGTGTGGTTTTTCTGCATCTGCCCACCAGTCATCAGAATATTCCTTGGGGTTTCCACATCCTGTGAATACCAAGTCAGTGTGTGTTACATTATTTCTGTTACTGTTCTGGCTTATGTGGCCTAGATTTTCATGGGAGGCTTAAGCCTCTTCTGAGGTTTCATCGGGAATGTAACAGGTAACTGAAAGAGGCTGAAACTGCCTTATTTTTTAGCATTTAGCAAAGCCTGGGCACAAAGACTACTTGCAGAAGAATTTTCAGTGCTGGAATAAAGCACCTGCTCTCACAGATGACGAAGATCTCATGTACTAAGTGAAAAATATATCCCCTAATGAACATATGCCAGGAACTGTTTGGATCTAGATGTAACAGAAATGAAACATTTAGATCCTTGACAGCCATATGGGACACCGACATTCCACAGTTACTCCCAGCCTGTCATTCCAAGCGTTGGCATAGAGCACTGGATGAAGTAAAGGTCTGAGATTATTCAGCAAAATGTTACAATGTTTTGCTCTGTGGCCTCCTCTTGTGTTGCTGTTCTGTTGTGTGTCCATAGCCCACCCAAACTTGTGCAAGTCTCTGAACTGTAGAGGGAGGTGATGCAGAAAGTGCAGCCATCTGGGCCTGCTGAATAGGAGGAGAAGAAAACCCTGTGAGAGTTGCTGGCTGTTACTAAAGCCAGGATTGCTTTCACAGGAGTGCCAAATCATACTAATTAATTTTCAGATTTATACTTCAGGGTGTCTCTGGCGGTGATTATATTATTCAAAAAACAGTCACAGACTGTTCTGGAATCTTAAAGCAGAAATTTCTAAATTCTTTGTGAGCTCCTAACATTTGGTTTCCACATACACATCTTTCCGTAAGAGTAAGCCCTGCCAAAAAGTGGCAGCTTATCCTTACAGTAATATTTTGTAAGCCATCTTTTCATCAAAGCAGTGTTCTTTGGTAAGTGCACTGAACACCCAAAGCCATAACATGTTATATTCATCTCATTTTTATCCCAACACTGTAGCATGATCTTTGAGCCTATAGTCTCACAGACAAAAAGCATCAGGACTAGAGGCTCTCAGCTTCTGGCTTTGACTCTGCTAACTCACTGCGTTAAAAGAAGTCACAACTGAGTCATAAACAGAAGAAGGCTGGACAAAAATCAAACCTCACATAAGAAAGAAACTTGAACTGAAGAGTGTTCCCACAAATTTCAGTTGGACTGAAGCTTCCCACAGAGCATGAAGTGCTGAGAGATCCTCCAGTGAAGAAGAAATTGGTAACTTTTCCCCACTTTATGGCACTAATATAGAATTATAGAATAGCTGGGGTTAGAAGGGACCTTAAAGATCATCTCGTTCCAACCCTCCTGCCATAGACAGGGACAACTCCCAATAGACCAGGTTGCTCAAAGCCTCTTCCAACGTGGCCTTTGACAGGGGTATCCATGGCTTCTCTGGGCAACCTGTTCAGGTTGTTCTCACCAATCTCATGGTAAAGCTCATTTGTGTTAATATGGGTCCAGGCAAACGCTCCTTCCTTACTTTGGTGTTTTGGGGGGGGGGTTTGATTGTTGGATTGTTTGGGGTTTTTTTAAAGGCTCTTAGGGGCGTGCAGCTGTTTTTAATACCCTGCCCAGTAAATGACAGGAGCCTGTTCGCAATCAACGACACGCGTTATTTATTAACTGACTTCTCGGTAGCAGTCCCCAGACAGCGCCCCGAGCACTCTGTGGCAGACACGAGGGGAGCTCGGGGGTGGCTGCCGGCCCCAGGGGCTCCGCGCGGCCCTGGAGCGGGCGGAGGG
>JAHLSL010000008.1:16558646-16576061 GCA_025920805.1 Petroica traversi | reverse complement strand
ATGAGGAGAAATCTTGATATGTTTTTGGAAGTATGTGGAACAGGGTGTAAAGTTTAATGAGAAGCATACAGATATAGTTTTACCCTCTTTAGTTTTTGTTTCATGGTATGTATCTGCAAATCTTGGTCAGTATCACTTGGTTTTTAAACCAAAAAAGATTACTCTAAACCTATTTACTGAAGTAGACACTTGTATAGTATTTGGATTCCCATGGCATAAAGCCTTCAATACAAATAAAAATTAATTAATAATCTATACGCTACCTTTCCAATTAGGAGTCTTCAAATTTTTTGCCTCCTTAGCCTTGATAGGCTCTTTCCTATAATTATATGGTGCTTTCTGATGACATTCTTCTCTACTCTTCTTCTCAAATTTTAATTTACAGCCTTCCAAGCAAAATACATTATTTTGAAATCTGCTAAGAAAAAAGATCTCTAAATAATTTTTTAGAAAAGCCAAAGAAGCTACATGTTTGTTTCTATTGCAGATTTTAAAAAGAAATTCTGATTGTGATTGTCTGAGAGCTGATCTTGCATATTCTACAGACTTGTTGTAGGAGATCTAATAGTAGCTTTGGGAACATAAACATATTTTTCTGTGTTAGTGAATGTATGTTAATATTTGCTGCCATTCTGTGGATGCATCAACTATCAATATATTGGCTTTTCTTGTCACTGCGTGTTACTGCTGGTACATGACAAATGAAGTCATGATTTAAGGACACTGATTGCTGGGTGCTTTATTGAGATTTGTCTCCAAAGAAGCCAATGCTCTCTAAGTAAGTGGACTTAAGTTCACTCTAAGTGAGTGAGACTTAACTCAGTGAGGGCCATGAGCAAGGTGGCAGGACTTGTGCAGAGTTTCTGTGCAGCATTTCAAGTAGCACACCAGGGGAGATGTTCATGCAGGGGAAGGTGATCACTGAGTGAATTCCACCTTTTGCTGGCTTGTGTCCCAAACTCCTTGGATGTGATGTTGTGAAATGAATTATCAGAACATCAGGTTCTGTGAGGCAGAATTTAACATTTGTTCTAGCTTTTCTGCCCTAATGGGAGCAGGATGTTATGAGCTGGGTTGCAACAGATATTCTATGGCAAATATTCTCTTGCTTTACACATGCTTTAGCTTTTGTGCAGAATATAGGATCCATAGGTAATCAGCTCATGATCTTTGAGCCTAAAAGGCATTCCTGCTGTGTGTGTCAGCTCATGTGAAAGGAGCAGGGCACACTCTTAGATATCTTAGCTCAGCCCAAAACTCAGTGTTAGGGACTCCCTGAGTCAATGTTCAAGTTCTGTAACTCTGAAGTACAAAACTTAGCCATTGCTTAGACTGCAAATCATATAAAAATAGTAAACAGAAGAACAAAAATACCCTAAAACCTGACAACCCTTTAAACACCACCAAAGACCACAAAATAATTTAATTGTATTTATAGGATTTTACAGTTGAGTGGGATTTGGTTTGACAAGGAGAGGTTAGTGTCTCCAATTTAAGAGACCTTGCCCTGAAGTTCTTTCTGGTAGCTGTAGTTACCAACTGTATTGTGAGGCTGAGGACTAACCAGAAGGATTGCTTATGACAATAATCATTTAAAAAGCAATTGCATGTGTGGAAGTTTGACTTTTATAGATTTACAGACTCTTTAGAGGTGCCTCATGGACTTCAGTAATGTACAAGAGACTGTCTTTGAAGGGCCAAAGAATAAGCAAGTTTAAAGCCCCACATAGCAGAAATTTCCTAAATAATCTCTTTGCTCTAAGATTTTAATCCCTTCTGTTTTGCTTAACCTTTTAAGGAGAGATGTCCCATTTTCCATCTTGATCGTTATTTTATTTCAAAAGACACCTCAGCTCTATTTACTCAGTGGGATTACTCAGGATACAAAATAATTCAAGGCACTGGCATAATCATAAGCATGCACTGTCTGCTCTTAAAGATGTGAATATGTCCTGTTCATGGCATCCAGAACAGTGTGGGCTAATGCTCTCAGACATCATGTCAGCCTACCTGAAGTGCATCCTGTGATAGACAAATCAATCTGAACAGAGAACAAACCAGAATTTTTAACATGATTGGCCTACTTTTTTTTATCTGTCCTTTTCTATTGCAAGCATGTAAGACAAATGGAGTGAGCAGCTCTGATTTGTAGAGGATTACTACACTGTGGTTATGTGTAATACTCTCCAGAATTAAGCTCTCTGTACTATTAAACAAAGAAACACTTTCATACTCTTTACCCATAAAAGTGTTTTAAATAAAAAGTACACTCACCAAAAATCTGTCAAGTTCTGTTGCATGTTGATTCACTACTCTCCATATGCTTTGGAGTGTATCCAGGCTTGAGTTTTGCCAGAAGTGGTTTTCCAGTTCTATTTCAGGGATGGCTGTCTAATTATTATTCAGTGTACATGACTTAGCAGAATATACAAGTGATGGAAGAAGTTGAATATGTAACATCAAGCATTACAAGTGTTTCCCTCATTCTTGCATTCCCTGGCTCATAATTAAGCCTCGATGGAAGAGCAGAGTAGAAAAAAGAAACTGTTTCCTTATTTTGAACACTTTCTTCCTCTTTTTGATAATTTTGGAACTCTCATTCACTCTGTTACCCTAAAAGTGTTCTTAAGAAAAGTTTCCTGGCAGTTTGTCACAGTTTCAAATTAAGCCTGTCTATATGTGTTGCTCTTTGCAAGCCGTCTGGGACCTTGCACAGAAAAGTGTTCTGGTGCTCTGGCAGTGGTGTCAGTCCCTGTGCTCGGGTGTGACCAGAGCAGTCAGAGAAGCCCTGGCCCTGAGCAGGACAGCGAGGGCAGCTCTGAGTGCCTGTGCTCACGGGCCGACTCCAGGGACAACATGAAAATTTGGTAGGGGGATGTCTGGGAAGAAATCAATAATGTTCAGGCCTTTTGCTGAACATGATGAGGAAGTCTCTGTTAGCAAAGTAGCTGCCTTTGAGCCAGAGTGGAGCTGTGCTTGTCTGGGAGCAGAGGGATGCTGTTGTCCGCACTCTGAACTGGCAGGGCAGCTCTGCAAGCCAAGAGCTGCACGACTCCATTGGCACAGTGCTGAGCTCAAAATAAATCTGGCTTCTCTGGAACTTCCTGCCAAGTGCATGATGTAGTCAGATGGCATTTGGGGAGGATTTTTGGTCTCAAGTATATTCTCTTTCTGCCTAAGGAGGAGCCAATATATATACACAATATCTGTACTGTGAGGATGGTCAATATTCTGCACTGGTCCTGAGGCCTGCAGGTCACTGCTGGTCTCTGAAGTTGGACTAAATGTATATAATAATACAAAATTTTATTAAACAGCTCTTTGGTTTAAAGTGTATTATAAAGATCCATGGAAGGATTCAGCAAGAGGAAGGAAGAGGGTTTGTTGTCCCAGAAGCTTTAGTTTTTTACACATGAAACAGCTTTCCCTAAAATTGTCAGTTTTATTTCTGTTGATCTTCCCCTGATTTTACCGGTAGTTTTCTGTGCTTCAAGTTCTGCTACATAAGAGGGTTATTAGAAATAGCTTAAAAAAACCCCAAATTATAAAACCAGTTTCTAAAAGAAATCACTGGAATAAAAAGTTAATTGTAGCTCTCTCTTTTTTTAACCAGGTAGTTTTAAGGTTGTCAAGTGAGCGTGGGTGAAGGCATGAAGGAATAGAGATGCACAGGGATGTGGCAGGACCAGAGCTTTATGGATTGGAATCACCCTTGGGTCTTTTGAAACTGACTTTTTCTGGATTTTTTGTTTCCAAGAGAAAGGGTGTAATGCATGCAGTTTGTTTGTCTTATTTTAATAAATACTAATAAATGACTGCGGTCTTTCTAGTTAAAAAAATTTGCTTATTTACATCTGCTGCAGTTCTATGCATGTATGTGATGGCAAAACTGCTCATCATTACTCCCTTTCTTGGAACCTTTTCCAAACATATGGAATAATTTATGATGAACAATCAAGCTAGGACCTGTCAATCTGTGAAAGTGATGACATCACGGGGAGGTGTGTTATGGAGGCCTCCAAAATCATGTCAGATGGGGACAGGGTGGACAGAGATTGTTCACTCTTCTCTTCCAACACATTAACTAGGGGGTCTCAAAGCTAATTTGAATCAAGACTTCAGCAAAATAAAGTCCAGTCCCTGACCTTGGTAGTGGATAGTAGACCTATCAATTAATTGCTGTGGTAGACCTATGAATTAAGTTCATTGTGGTTGCTAAAAGCTTAAGTGAAATTTTAAGGGAATCTGGGTAAAGTAGTGAGAGATAAATGGAGAATATCACATCTGGCTTAGCAAGTTCTTCTAGAGGAAACTAGGAGCACACTTGGTATAGGTAATATGTTACCAGTCTTTGATAGCAGCTTTTTATAGCTATTGCTGAAGATAAGGATACTGATAGCTGGATCTTATGCTGACCAAATATAGCTGCTCTCATGCACTTTCCTTATATCCTGCTGCTTAAGCCGATCCTGACCTTCTAATTAGTTTCTAATCCTGATGTGAGTATGAAAATCAACCTGTTAGCACACCAGACTCTGAGGAGGAGGGGGAAAAAAGGAAAAGAACAAAAATCTCTCCTACTTTTTGTGATACACTTAGCTCTCCCTCAGTTCTTAATTTAAAAATAGTTTTTCCTTCTGCCTCTGTGAGAACTGTATATGTGAGGCCACAGAAACAACAGGAAAGTCAAGCATATAGTTGTGGGAAAGTGAAGGTGAGGCTAGTACAGAAGAATTTTATTAGCACAATTAACTGTCATTTCAAGGAAGGAATGGGGGACTTTAGCACAGGGAACCTGACCCTGATATCCATCCTGCTCATTGAATCTCTGCCTTGCATATTTAGACGTTAACACAGATTATTTTTGGACCAAATTCCTGGTCTGTTGGATTTGATTTACCATGAGTGGAACACAGGGAACTGGTCTTAGAGAAATTGAGTTCAGGGAGTTTATGATTTTGATCAAATTGGTTCCTGCAGTCTGGCTTGCCCTGTGAGGGTGTGACACCTTTTCTTCTACTTATTTATATCTCAATTTTCCTTCCACTTACATAAGTCAAACTGACCTCCCCTGTCAGTTTTGCTCACTGAAGGAAGCAAATGTTCCATATAATGCAGTCTTCTTATTTTATCACTGTGGAAGTCAAATCCCTTAAAGATGAAATAGTAAATGTTGCTTACTGCTGCTCAGTGAATTGCAAGCAGTATTTTCTCTTTGTGTGCTCTAGGTCCGTCTGTCATACGTGCGGATCAAGTATCTCTTCATCTCCTGGTTAGTGGTGTTTATTGGCAGCTGGATTATGTATGTTCAGTACTCCACCTACACAGAGCTGTGCAGAGGACATGACTGCAGGAAAATCATAGTAAGTATATTTAGTGTAGCTTTCTGAAGTGTTTGACTGATTTAGTCAGTGCCACATGTAATTTAAACAAATTCTCATATTCCATCATGCTGAAGTACAATTACAACTTCAGTTACACATAAAACCAGTTGTGTCTCTGTTAACATTATTTTGACATAGGCTTATTTAAATTTTTTCTTAGATTTTTCTTTCAAGACTGTTGGAAGAGATACAGGTGTTTTCTCCTTTCTTAGGCAATTTGTTAAATATTTTCTCCCTGTTTGTTTCAGTGTGATAAATACAAGACTGGTGTTATTGACGGGTCAGCATGTAGTAGTCTTTGTGCTAAAGAAACACTGTATTTTGGAAAATGTTTGTCAACAAAGCCAAATAACCAGGTAAGGATTTATGCATCCAACCTAGTTTTATTATTTCCCACTGAAACATCATTGTCTGAAACATCAGGTAGACCTTAGTGACAGCCAGTTGAATCTGTTTAATGTAGTTTATTTCAAACTTTATTTGCTGTGACAGGCAGAACGTATGTGTGAGTATATATATTTTATATATATATATATATATACACACACATACACACACACACCCCCCTATACAGAGAAGATACAGTATAATATAAATTTATATATATAATATGCACCTATATACAATAATATATATTATTCCTGTATGTAGAGGGGTATAGAATTATTTTATAGTACATTTATTTTGGAAACATAGAGAATATATACTGAATCCTTCCACAGTTTGCCAGAATGTGCATACTTTGTAAAGCACACTGCTTCTCTGCTCGCCTGTGTCTCCAACAGAAGCAGCAGCCTTGTACCAGCCTGTGCAAAGGTGGCAGTGATGCCAGTCTGTTTTTGGGGAGCTGCCTGTGCTTTGACAGTGGTGTCTCCAGAGTACCTGGAGCACTGGGCTCTCTTTGAAGCTGCCATTGTTGAAATTGCCATTGTCTGCACACAGGATTCAGTTTCTGATCTCTGTTGCCATTTGACTCTTGAAGCAGTGGTTGGAAGACAGGTGGTCTTCACAAGGACTTCTACAGCGATTTATGCCTTTCCCCCTCTTTTTCTGCATAGATGTATTTAGGAATCTGGGGAAATCTGCAAAGTGTTATAAAATGCCAGATGGAAGAAGCTGCTCAACTTGATTTTGGTACTGACCCAGAACCAAGGAAGGAAATAGTCCTATTTGATAAACCAACCAGAGGAACCACTGTTGAGAAATTCAAAGAAATGGTATATGGTCTTTTTAAAGTAAGTATATTCTTATTTATTATATTTTGACACAAAGGCTTATTTTCTTGAAGCTGGAGAGAATACCCTGCGTATGAGTCTTGTTCAAGGCTATGATAGAAAAATAATCAGCAAATAGTTTTTCCCAGAGGTGCTTATCCTGAAGTTCGAAGTAACTAATTATTAACATTTTTTCCTTACTCTTTAAATGATGGAAGCTGGCATTCATCTTGTCTGTAAATTTTGCTAGTATTGGTATAGAAAATATGATGGAAGGCTGATGCCAATTGTCATGCATTACAGCAGCTTTGTCTCCAACAATGGTGAGCAGCGGGTGTGTTAGGGTAGTTTTAGGAAAATTTGGAAAAAGTTGATCTGCCTTTGTGTGAGTATTCATGGTATTGGAAAATTGAACTGTTCTGATTCCAGTAATGGCTTCTTTGTCTGTAGTCCTACAATGGAGGTGGTTACATCAAATAACAAAATTAAGCATTTCAGTATAGTTATGGAATTTGTACCAGTTGTGTCTCAGTACCCCTAAAAATTGGCCAAAATGTAGCTGATAATTTCTCTACATTTGTAAGGCCTCATCAGCTGTTAACTAAACCTGATCTAAACTTTTGAATTCTGCATACTTTTTCTTAGAGAATATTGAACAAGCTATTGATACAATTTTTCTTAAGACTGATCCTATAAAGAACAATGTTTGAATGCTTGCATTTTGAAGTGCAAAGGAAGGTAGTGCTTTCAGAGGATTCTAAGCTTGGTGCCTATGAAAGCGGAAAAAAAAGGAAGCTCTGCAGGCACCTGAGGCAGCTCCTGTTAAATCCATAACCAGTAAAAACCAGAACATTCCCTGATATTTATATTATTCATAGAAGGAGAGTAACAGGAGGTAGAGTGATGGTTTGGGGGTAGTTAATGAAGTCATACTTAATCTTTTTTGTTTGTTGCTTTTAGGCAAAATTGGGTGAACAAGGAAATCTTTCAGAACTGGTTAATCTCATCCTGTCCTTCGCTGATGGAAACAAAGATGGAAGAGTCTCTTTGCCGGAGGCAAAATCTGCATGGGCACTCCTGCAGCTGGAAGAGTTTCTGTTAATGGTGATCCTGCAGGATAAAGAACATACTCCCAAGCTGATGGGCTTTTGTGGGGATCTCTATGTGACTGAAAGAGTTGAATATACCTCTCTCTATGGAATCAGCCTTCCATGGATTATAGAACTTCTCATTCCCTCTGGCTTCAGAAGAAGCATGGACCAGTGGTTCACTCCATCATGGCCAAGAAAGGCAAAAATAGCTATAGGGCTTTTAGAATTTGTGGAAGATATTTTCCATGGACCTTATGGAAACTTTCTTATGTGTGATACAAGTGCCAAAAACTTGGGATATAATGATAAATATGATTTGAAAATGATGGACATGAGAAAAATAGTGCCAGAAATTAATTTGAAGGAAATAATTAAAGATCGTCAGTGTGACTCAGATTTGGACTGCATTTATGGTACAGACTGTAGAACAATATGTGACCAAAGCAAAATGAGATGCACCACTGAAGTAATTCAGCCAAACTTGGCCAAAGCTTGTCAGCTCCTTAAAGACTACCTGCTTCGTGGTGCTCCTTCTGATATCCATGAAGAACTAGAGAAACAACTGTACTTGTGCATTGCCCTTAAAGTCACAGCAAATCAGATGGAAATGGAGCATTCTTTAATACTCAACAATTTAAAAACTTTACTGTGGAAGAAAATTTCTCATACAAATGATTCTTAGCTTCTCCACCAGCAGAAGAGAATATTGATGCCTGCCACTAGAGGGGGCCTAAAATATTTGATAAAAACAATCTGCACCTTTTTAAAAAGATATTTCTTTACTCAGATTTTATTAATGGTTCTTTCAGTCTTGCCCTTCAGTCAGTAACTCCTGACAGGGCTTCTCAAAGAATGAACATGCCACTGAATGATTAGGCAAAGGCCAGAAGTCCTTCTGCTGTTCAGTGCTGTGTTGAGGAAACAAGAACTCTGCATGCTTGACTGTTCTGTGCACTTTGTCAGATCTTGAACAGGATCAAAGTATTCACTGTGCCACCACATCAGCTGAGGGAACATCTTCCATCTCTGTGAAAAACATTGCTCACTTGTGAAATACCTGCAGAGGATTTTCTTTCCTAAGTAGCTCTATGAAGATTCACCACTACTGCAAGTAATGTGTCCAAGTCCAAGCTGCTGTTATGAATAAACTGAACTGAGATTGAAGTTTACTAATACCTTGGCATGGCAGAATTTGCACATTAAATGATTTTTAAACTGTGGAAAATAGAATTTTATTCTAGAATGGATAGGTTGTAAAAAAAGACAAATCAGATTCTGTTTACACATTGTTACCTCATGCTTATGTCTTGAATGTTTAAGTAGTTCAACATTTTTTAATTGTCATTGTATGAAGAGCCCTCTGGGAGCCAAGAATTTTAGAATATTATTTCTTGAAGTCATCTATATGGTTTAGCAGCAATACCAGCACCCATTCAAAAACTTCAGTGGAAACCTTTAACCCAAATTAAGCTGGAGCAAATACTGAAAAGGACTTTGTGGACAAAGCTATAGTATGAAAACTGAAGTTAATTTTTAAAAATTTTGAGTAGCAGAAATGTCCATCCAGTTAAAAAATGAAGTTTGCACAGTGTAGGAATCTGCTGTATGACATGAGAAACAAGTTAATAGCTGTGGGTAGTCTTGACTCTTTACTGCCCCTGCACATTTAGCTACAGACCTGTACTTCAATCTGAACTACTGCAAGAAGTATAAAAGAGCTAGACCTGAATTTTAAGACAGAAACAGGATTGTGCAATATTGCTCAAATGGGAGCCTATGAGATATTTTCCAGCTCATTCCTAGCTGTTTCTAAGTGAGATGCAATGTGTTACTATCCTTTTTTTCTAGTAGCATCTATGAGTCATTGTTAAGACTCAAATCAGGAGTAAACAAACATCATCCGATCCTGGCACTCCACAAAGCATGACCACTCTACCACCTTTAATCTGCACCCTTGTTATTTTTCAGATTTACATCTGTGTTTGTAATTATGCAAAAGTGGATGTCCATAATACACCCGAGTATGTGCTCAATAGTTACCTGTTGAATGTTTAATTTATAAATGCTTTAGGTATAGAATCATTCAATCTTTATGATTTTAGTGGCAGTCATCTCTATCCTTCTGAATCCTGTTTAATTAATTTTCAGCAGAGGTAATATCAAGCTTTATTTAAGTATTTCAAAGGTTGACTGCTTTAGGTATCCTTTCTTAAATGCATTCCTAGAATGATGCCACTGAAGCACAGGACCACAATAGATTTCTCCACACTAGATGTAATAATATGCAGCTTGGGTTGTTTTGTGAACATCAGCCTTTTAGTTTAAGAAAAGCTATGCTCATGCTAATTATTGTCTTGAACTTGCTAATGTGCTCCAACTATGATCTAGTAAGTATTTGTAACCAGCAATGCACTAAAAGTGTAAAGTGGTCATGTTCTTGGTGAAAAAATTTGACAATGATTGCTATTTGGGCAGAGACTGATTACAATACCCAACGTCACTGGGTATTTTAACTACTGGGGAATGTTTAATAGTGCAGTTTGTTGTACAAAATCTTCATTTTTATTACTATTGCATCAAGTCAAAGCTTTCATTGGAAAAAAAATACACTTTTGTTTACAATAAATCACAGGCCTCCTTTTTTCAATAGCACTATTTCCACCAATTACCAGTATCTTCAGAAAACCCCGTGTAGCCTACTTAACTTGTTTGAACTGTGCAAACAATTTCTGTACATCTGATGGGAAAGCTGTTGGCACACAGAGGGACCTATGAACCTGAGTGGCAGGAGGAGACAAGGGACAGGGCAGGACATGGCTGGTGAGGAATTCTTCTCTTCAGGTGGCTCAGCCTGCAAGCTGCACAGGGAAATGCAATTGGGCTCTGGGGGGGAGGCACCCTTTAGGATAAGGAGGTGAAAGCTGGTGGCTGCTGAGGTGGATGGACACGGAAAGGGGAGGCAGGAGAAGATGGAGGAGGTAGAGACTGGCATGGGGGGTGATGGTGGGGAGTGTGAGGGGTGCTCCTCAGAGGGACCATCTGGAGTTGTTCCTGCAGTAGGAATAAAGTGCCTTGTGGAATGGGATGGTGTGGGCTCTGCTAAGGGAACCTCAGGGAAGGGAACAGGGTCTGGCTGTGTGGGGAGGAATCAAGGGGGAAAGGCTCTGGTGTGTAATATACCGGGGTAGGTACAGAGGCCTTCTTAAGGAAACATTTCTAAGACTCCCTGGCAGTTAAACTTAAAAGTGGATTCTCCTATCAACTAAATAATGTGAAGTATTCACCTTAAGACAGTACCTGTTCAGTAGTAGCCAGAGCTTAGAGGTGAGAAGTGCCTGAAAGCCTAAGGTTACCTTTGGGCAGAGGCTTTAGAAGCTACTGTGACTATACTTGGCTTTTTTCCCTAAGTGACATCCAGACTCCCCCCAAACATGAAATATGCTGAAAGAATTGTGAAGGACAGGTACTGCCTTTTAAAAAAATTAAATATTTCTCTAGTTAGAAGCAGCAAGTTCTTATACTTAGTCCTTGATACTAACCATGACAACAATTAATCAAATAGATTTCCTTCTCCTTCTTAAAGAAATAATTCTAAAATGGCAGCCTTTGTCTTTGAAGTCTGTCACCTCTCTTATCTGTGAAAACTCACACAGTACTTCGAAAGGGGAGAAAAAAACCCTTTCAGGTACAAGAGTATCTAGATAATAAAAGTATTTTCTATTTTTATAAACTATATAAATAAGCCGGTCTTACACAGTTGCTTCCTCAATAAATTTATTGCCACTTTTTCCAAGGCTTCACAGAAAGCTGTGGAAGTTGTCTTAGCTCTCAGTTCTGCGCTCCTGGGCCCTGAGGAAGCTGGCCTTCTTCTGAGCAACACGGTCTTTCTTCTGGGCGAGGGACATCTTGGGACAGTTCCATCTGCAAAGCAAGCACAGTGTGCAGTGATCCAAAGCAAAAGAGCAGCAGTGCACCACAGCTGTGATTAGGAGTGCAGTGAAAGGATATATTCCCACTCCTGTAGCATGCTTTATTTCCTCAGAATGATCCAAGGCTGGAGTTAGGGCACCACAAAAACCCATGGGTGGACAGTTTTAATTTCTCAAGAGCTAAACTCTGTACTCTCTGTGACTGAGGTATAGACATTATCAAGCTCAATGCAATACCTGTATCTTGATTTATTTTCTCCCACCCCTTAAAAAAATCAAAATAGTTTAGTACTGACAAAATAGTCAGTGAGCTCTCAGCTGAGGAGAAGCAGCTTTCCCACTGAAAACACAGACCTGCAGATACACTGTTCCAGCTATTCAAGCCATAAGCATTCTTTACTTTGATTTTTTAAATCATATTGATTTAAAATAAAATTTTTAAAGTTAAGAGCTCTTAAATTTCATATTCCTACTGCTAAAGTTAACTCTGAAGTTACACAGAACTGCTTGTATCCTAATCTGGTCCAGAACATGTGACTATTGACAACTGCAAAACTGCATTACTTGTTTCACTGTAATGTATCTCCAACAGAGCAATCACATGGAATGTTAAAAAGAATGAGAATTTTACCTCTTCTTCTTGACTTCTCTCTTGGGTTTCTTTTCATGGACTGGATTGTCCCGTATAGCAGCATGGGCTTTTTTATACATTTCCTCCATCTTGGGGGAAAAAAAAATTAAAATTCACTATAGTGGTCCAGCTGTAGATTATCAGAAATCCAAGACCCTGTGCCTGCATAGTCCCCAGGGATGCAATAATGCTGCTCTGTCCCAAAGCCAACTCTGGCTCCATAATGGCACAAATTTTAAGAATACCTTTGCTGGTGGTTAAATAAGACCACTAGATCTCAGCTGTGAAAAACTTTTAAGATGTACAAAGAGCAAGTGTCCATCTAGTGACTTAAGTGGTAGATTCACTTCATTTGAATACAAGCTATAACTGCTGTTTGTTTAGAAAGCAGATGCAGTTGGCATTTACATTACTTTCTCTTTCGAATTTGTTAGAAAAAAACAGCAATTAGTGAAACTTACAAAAAACTCAAAACCCCATTGAAATGAAGGGATAGAGAATGAAGTTTGCTGTAGCCTAAAAAGAGGATATGAGGGAGCTATGTTGTAAAGCTCCAAGATCACTTACTAGGAGAACCAAGCAAACATATGACAGGACAAGGCACCTGGAAGGAGTTTAATACTTGGAAAAAGTAGAAGCAGCACATCTCTATTCCTACCCATCTTCTGGTATTTTATTAAATCTAAACTGTGAAGCAGTAGTAGAACAAAATGTTTTACAGTCCATAGTTTCATGAAATGCTACTTTGGGCTCTCTCTATTCTCCTGGAATAGCAGAACTCCCTCTAGGGTCACACAAACAGTACCACAGATTTGACACACAACCACAAGCTCTCTCAGTTACAAGCAGTACAGCTGCAGAAACAACAGGCTGTGGGGCAGGTAAGGAAAGAGGGGAGAGCCTGCACAGAAACCTCTAATTTTGTTTCTGTATGGGGGAGGGGGGAAAGTGGTCCAGCAAAGATTGAAGTCCTGTGAGCCTGGATTTATAGGCAGAATTTTAAGTTTCACAGCACGAAAAAAGGTCCCACTTTCAAAAGTTCTACACTGTATTATAGAGCCCTTAATGAAGGAAAAAATATTTTCTTTATATTTTCTTTGTTTGGGTAACATGCAACATGAGCCACATATTTTACATCTCAAACTTATTTGCATTATTACAGAAGTCCCCATGCAAGACTTATCAGCATCTCTATTAATGGCTGAGCTCCAGCAGGATCAATCTTACCCCATCAGGTGTTACATTGTTCTTTATGTACTGGGAGAACTGTTTCTTGTAGGCATCTTCATCCTCCTCCATCAGGTACCGCATGTAATCGGCCACGTTCTGGCCCATGATGTGCTTGCGGTGAACCTCAGCATTGAACTCTTTGCTCTCCGAGTCATAGCCAGGGAAACGCTTGGTGCTGCCAAACAGCAGGCACAGTCACATTAGGGCTCTAGTTCAGAGGCTCACATGCACACTGAAATGACTGATACATCAAATTCTCCTACAGATACCTGAGGAACAGCACTCTCTAATAAAAATAAAACATACAAGTTTTAAGCTCATCTCAGCTGCCATCAGTCCCGTCTTGAAACACTGCAGTACATCATGTACACACCAAGGACCAACTACAGCGTGTTCAGGCACTGCAAGAATCATCACGCAGCAGCCAAGGCAAAAAAAACTGGACAATTGGCCAAGAATAGGACAGCATGGGAGAAGCTACAAAAACACAAAAAAGATCAAGATCTTCTTTCCTCCACTCTTGCTAGCAGAAAGCAGCACCACAGAAATCCTAAATGAAGGCAGACTGCTCAGACTTACTGTGGTACTGGCAACTGTAGCAAGTACCAGTGGGTTTGTACCTGCTATGTAGTTTTTTCCACCGTGAAATTAATACCTACACACAATTTGGTGAAGACTTACCCAGCAAATACCCTTTGAAGATCTGTTAAGGGCAATCACTTGATTTTCAGTAAAAGCAACAAGATAGCTCTTTAGTTTCTACAAGTTTCTAACACCTCTTGACAGTTTTAAGTTTCCCAGCAGCACTGTCAGAATTGCATTTGTGATTAAAAACAACAAAAAAACCCCCCAAACGCAGAAAATAATTGCATAACTATTATATCAGTACAAAATTATTTCAGCATAAATTGATTAGTGTAAGTAGACTGTCACATGCAGAGGCATCTCAGGTTAACCCTGAAGAAATTCTTCGTAACACACATTACCTATGAGGGATAGACAGGCCCCCATCCACTGCACCCTTCAAAGCACCGAAGACTTTGTTTCCAGTGGTAGTTCTGGCAAGACCTGCATCCAGGTAGCACGTAAAAGCACCAGGCTTGCCATCCACACTTTCCACATTGTACTCATCACCAGTGACTTCAACTTGGCCTTCATAGATCTTATCAAGGCCAAATTTATTCAGAAGCTGTGGGGAAAGAAAGCACACTTTTGAAATTCCCTCCATTTATTGATAATAATGTAGAATTCCCACTACTTTAAAATGTGAATTTGCAGTAAAATCCTGATTTTAACAAATTTCTTTACAAGAAGTATGCACTCAATAGTAGTAACAAAGCTTGTTAACAACCACCACTGTAAGTGCCTGCTAGATTCCAACCTTCTGTTCCAACAAGTACACGGCAGAACTTAAGACTTATTCATGAAGTCTTGTGGAAAATGGACAGCTGCTGTTTACATGCTGTTAAACTTTACAAGGTACATCTCTTACATCTTTATCCTCCCTCCCTCCCTCCACCAAATTTAAGGGCTGAGACATCAAAGTGGGCTTGCTGGAGCTGAAAGTGCATGCTGTCATCCCTCCCACTGTGATCTGACAGCCACAGCACACATCGAATCTATTACGGTGAAGGGAAAAGTTATGGTTTTGAGAACTCCAAAGGCTCAGGAGGTGGGCTCTCCCTGCCCTGAGCAGCAGGGCAGCCAGGCCGTGCCCCACGTACCCTGCGTGCCAGCAGCAGGCCGGTGCAGTAGGCAGCAGCGTAGTTGGTCAGGCCGACCTTGACGCCGTACTTGGGCAGCTCGTGGGCATAGGCAGCACACACAATCATGTCCCCCTCGATCCTGGCATAGGCGATCTGACAACAAACAAACAACAAACAAACAATCAATCCTTACTGCTGCACCACCAAGCATCACTCCTCTGACACCTGCTCCAGCCAACTGCAATACTGGATCCCAGTGTGCAAAAACTGCCACTCTCTGCATGCAAGCTCATGGAGTGGTGCTGTTCTGGCTTCCCTCCTTGTGGTTTATTTGTTTGTTTTTGCAAAAGGAGTAATCAACACCTCAAGTAAACACACAAAGAATTCAAATCTGTATTCAGCCAGCTAAAATGTTTGTCAGCAACAACTCTTAATTACCCTACCACATAGATCAAGAGGCCAGGAACTGCCCACAAAATCAACTTTCAAAGAATCATTATGAATGGGGATGAATTCTGTCCCACTTTCTAAAACACCTCAAAAAATGCAAGAAGCACGTGACAGTTTGTGGTAACACTGTTAGTAACCTTATGGAATGATTTTACTAACCATGGTCTGAGACCATCATCATCAGTGAGACAGCAGGACTATCAGATATGTTTCTGCTGCTCCTTTCATGTATAGAACCTTTTCCTTTTGACTCTCACACCTCTCTACATCCAAACATTGTCCCTTTTTGCAGGATTCCCACACTGGAAAGGCACTATCAGTCAGATGTAAGCCCCTGCCACCACTGATTTTTGTTTTGCGTTTCAAAACCAAAATGACCTAATTAATGACTGAACTGGTTATGCTCAACAGATATCTGTTCTATGAAAAAGTAAGTTTAACTTTTCTAGCTTCTTCTTTATTGAGCTCAACATATATTTATTACACAACAAGCATTCCTAAGTTTTTAACTTCCAAATTACTCAAAATATTCTAAAAATTAAAACAAGAAAAGTGAGCCACAGTGAGGAACTGCATATGATGCTACACACAACCACATAATGACCATGAAGAAGTGCCTACTGTTCTTGTTCACCAGTCTTTCATCTCACAGGAAAACCAGCATAAAGCATAAGTGCCTCAGATGAGCCACACAACATCACAGAGAGAACTCTCAAAAGAGAAGGCCCCTTCAGATACAGCACCGACCAACGCAGGTTTACAGCTCACACTGACAACTCGGTTGTCTTCAGCCAAGCAAAAAAGACCTCCTTTAGAAGCTCTTTAAATATAGCAAAAACACACCAGAAACATCTTCCCTCTCCCAAAAATGTTCTACCTATCCAGCATCATTAAAGCTGTACAAAAATCTTACATTGCAAATAACCTCACAGCAGAAGTGTTAACACTTGTAAAACTTCTTTCCTACAATGCACACTGTTCATTACTGAAGTTATGATAACACTGAAGACTGTCCTCCTCTAAGGAGCTGTTTTACAGCACAAAAACTAAAGATCAGGCCTAAGAAGCCCCAAGCCTCCCCCTGTGTGCTGACTCCACCCTGGTAAGGCTGGCAGGGAAGCAAACACCGCGGGCCTCACCTGGCAGATGATGTCTCTGTTGGTAACACGCACAATCATCCTGTATTTAGGAGTGTTGTACTTGTTTTTATCCTGAATTACCAAACGTTTGCGAGCATAGTAATCAGTTTTTCCCTCTGAAAAACAACAGTTGCAGTGTGCAAAATGAGTGAACAAAGTAGGAACATTCACCAAGGACATTTAATTGTGTGTTAGAGGGAATTTAATACCTCTCCTTCTCCTGAATTTCACTTGGTATCTCTTGAAGTACGCCTTATTCTTGACAACTTTCACAAACCCCTTGGATAAGAAATAGAAACTACATGTTATTAACATATAACCCTGTAAGCCAAGACCATTCTAACTAAACGTGCCATGAATAAAACCATAGTGCAACCAAGATTTAAAAATATTTTCTTGTACGTTTAGATAAAAATGAAATGAAAAAAACCCCACCCAGCACATCAAACCCCATAAATTCTACCCCTCCCACGGGAACCAATGCTCGAAGAGAAAAACAAAGTGTATCTGTTCACTGAAGGCCCTTCCGCACGACCGGAGCGGTGCCCATTTACTGTCACTCCTGCACAGCCAGTGCCTTCTCTGGCGCGTTCGGCCACGGAGCCGCGGCCCCTGCATCCCCCGCCCTCAGCCAGCCCGAC
>JAHLSL010000008.1:16476019-16553646 GCA_025920805.1 Petroica traversi | reverse complement strand
CGTACAACCTGTGTGTCTGGCTGCAGAGGGCGAGTTCTCCCTCGGCTTATCGGCGTAGCGCCGAGCCGGGAACCCGCGGGTCTGTCATTCTGGAGCCAGATAATTTTCAATTTTCAAATGCGAGAACTCGTCTCTTGCCGTCTCCTGCTGCATCAGCCTGAACGTGATTATATAACGAGGGTAAAAAGTCGATATTAATGTTCTGGCTAGTTATTGTATATTCCAGGTTTATTTATTCGGTTATGGCTGTGTTTCTGTGGTTCCATGTAACACCTGCTAATCGTCAGCATGATAATCAAAGCAATCTCATAGCTGTCTTATACCATTTTCAATTTCCAGCGTGAGTTGCCATTAACGCTATCTATATCAAAACATAGCGTTCTACATCAGCCTAAGATAGCTCTCTCTTTTTCAAAGATCGCGTACAAAATATGTAGAAAGGAGACCCTGATACAGAGGAGAACAGATAATATTCAATATGTTTTACTTATCTCCAAAAGTATTCATCAAAAAATTCAATTTTTTAAAGTATTTACTTTGCTTTGCATGCCTAAAGGAGATGGCAGTTGGATCTTGTTTGATTTACTGGTAGATGGCATTAAAATGTTTTGTATCAATGTGCCTGTTTAGTTCTCTTCCCTTTTCCAGTTGGAGTTGTCAGCTTTGGTCACAACTGTACAGCTCTCTATTTATGCTTATAAAGATTTAAGTCTTATTTTGAAGGACATAGATATGAGTTCTTTCTCAAGTAAGGTTTAGGAGAGGAAATAGAGACAGCCAGTGAAAGAAGGGCATGATCAGGAGGAAAGCACTCAGTGTTATGAGTCAGCATTGCCTGAATTTTATCAAGTGGTCCGTCAGCAGCTGTAGTGATTGTCACTGAGTGTCCATCCAGCCCCACAGTACTTCAAAGAGGAACAGATGTTGGGAGAAGGAATGCAGCAGAACAGCCCTACTTCCTTCCCATATCTCTTCCTACACTCCCCTGCAGGCTGAGGCTTAAAAACCTCTTGAGCTGGTGTCTTGGGTATTTTGTTTTGATGATGTTGGTTTTTTTGCATTGCTCTTTGTGTCTTTGTCTTCTGTGGACTTGTTTAATAGCTGTTGAACAAATAAACAGGAGATGGTTGGAGTAATTGAAAGGAAGAGATAGGAGAAAAGCCCTTCCAGATGTATGGCAGAAGAAGGGATGGAGACAGTGACATGCCCAAACAGTGATTGTCAGCTTATTCTCTGGGTAAGACCGACAATAAACAGAGAAGTTTTAAAAATGGGAAGACAAGTCCTTTGTCATTGAATTTTGGAAAACAGAAATGCTGACTTTGCTATTTCAAGGTTCCGATATCACAATTTAGAAGGGAAAACCACTGAGTTGGGGCTATGCACACTTAGGATTATGTTTACCCTTTCTTACACATAAGTTTCCTTAGCTTGTAGAAAAAATAAATTCTAAACGCTTAAGAAACAGACATAATATAATTTAACACTTTGCTTATAATTTTAAGTGTCAAATACATAGTTTAAAAGAAAAAAATCTTTCTGGTTGATCCAAGAAACAATAATAAAAACTAACCTTAAGTTTATGAATGTTGCTTTCTAAACCGACCTATACTTGCTTTGATTATAGTCTCTTAATTATTTTTTTTTCTAGACCCAATAAAACAGTTATAGTTTTAAAAAAGGCAAATAGTAATTATTGTAGGATTATGTAGTTTTGAGTTGTTAGATTTGTTCTCTGAAATTCCTGAATATGTCCCTGAAGTTTGTAGGTAGCATGCTGAATTCAAGTCTTATGCCTTCTGTGTTTGTAACCATCGACATCATCTGTTGCCAGTGTTTGGGTTCCTTTAAGTTGGGTATGCTGTCTTGCTTTCATTGTAGTGATCTCTGCTCAAGTGTCTGTGCATTGCAGTGCATCCTTTCCTTCTCCAGCAAGTGGTGATTGCAGGAAATGGGTGGTTGGTGATGGACAGTGCCTGGGTTGGGTTGTGTTTTTGTTGTATGTGTGTGCACAGAAAGTATCTGCTCAGAGGGAGCAGCAGAAGTGATTTAGTGAATTGTCACTTTTGTGTAATTACTCTTAATGTGGTCTGACTTCTGAGAACTCTGGAAACCATTCAGTTTAGCCATCAAGTGGTGTTTTGGGGACAGCCCAGGACGTGTTGAGCCTGCTCTAGAGTTCAGGCAATGGACCTCCTTTCAGTCTTGATGACAGGGATGATGTGTTGACAGTGTGACTGCCAGCTTTGTTTGCTAATTGTCTGTAAAAGTGATCCTCCTCAGGCCCAGCGAAGTTGTGTATTTGGGGTTGAAGTAAAATACTTAGGTGGATCTTTATTCTGGACAAGAAGTAAGGTGATGTGATAGAATGACTCTGGACACTTATTTTGTCCTAATTTCCAACTTGGAAAGCAGCCAAAAGCCATCACCAAATATCCTTTTATTCTTTTGCCTGAACAAACTTTACCCGTCTCTGATGGGTTATGTTACTTTATCATCTTGTCTGACCAGTATTGCTTTTGCTTCTACAGTTCAATCCTTTGAAAAAGAAAGAAACAAAAACAAATCCAAACTTAGTATGTTGGTAGTGGGCTGTGTTAATGTGTTCTTTTATATGGCAAGCTATTGAACTTCCCAAACTCCTGAATTTTCGTATGATCTATTGTCATGATTAAGTCTTGGTGATTCTTAGCATAGCATTAAATGCTTGTTTGATGGCATCATAACGTGTTCTTAGAAATCTGACTCATCACTATCTTATTCTGCGTTAAATATGTATTTTTTCATTGTTTTCATCAGGCTGGCAGATGAGGTTAGTCTTTCAGTACTGGATTGTTGTTGCCATAAATTAACCCTGCACTTGTGGCTAAGAAGATGTTAGAGTAGCTTAATTTTTGTTACATAAGGTTATAACTATGAAATATCACTTAAAATGAGCATAAAAGAATTCTTAGTTAACCAAAACCTAACAATTTTGAACATGTACTGTTGATGTAACTATTGTGTAGAAATTAGTTTTATGTCTCTTATTTTTCATGCATTCTTCTTGATTATGTGTAGCATTATATGAACTACTTCCAGGCATAGTAAAAGGAAATTCCAGCTTCTATGCTGTATGAAACAGTAGAGCTAAAAACCCAATATTCATTGAGCAAAGTAATTATTTTCCTCCATAAGAATGCGCTGCTGGTGGAACTTTATAGCTTTGGCTGAAGTCTTAGTAAGTATTTCCCAGCCCTTTGGAGAAAGAATTCTGATGGGTCTTTCTAAAGACAAGATTACAAAAACAAGTTTATAAATTCCATAATAAGACACATCACGTTAAAATGGGTTTGGGATTTTTACATGAACTTTTTGGTATCAGGTTGACATGAAAAATCATCTGTGTTTCATTGATCTCCTTTGTGTTCTTCCCCTAGTAGGCTGTTTTGGAAGAAGTAAACAGGCCCTTATTTCCAAATAAAAGTGCAGAAGTCAGTGGCCAGATAATCAGAATATTACTGACTTCATTTAATGATGAGCAGATACATCGTTTCTCTGAAGAGCCATTTCCCTTTTTTTTATTAAATATCTAAGGAAAATTAGATTTCTCTGAGCTGTGCTCAAAGAAGGCTGCAGGAGCATCATTACAGACTTGAATAGCATGGAGGAAACCCTTCCACAGCACAAAAATACTCCGCTTCCAGTTAAGCTGTAAGTGCTTGTGGAGGCAAGTCATGGCTATGGTAAGTAAATTAGTGGGCAAAATGGAATATTACTGTAGGACCACAGATGTTAGCATGGATTGTGTTAAAAGAATTGACTATTGATGTTTGCAGCTGTGTTTATATCTGCTCTGTTTACTGGATAGCTTGGACACCTTTCCCATGTGGAAATAACTAATTAGTTATGCTTCTCTTTGCTGAAACTTTAACATTCTATTTCTTGTCCGTCAGCAGCTGCAGGTTGCAATGAGTTGTAATTCACGAGAAAGGCTGATTAGTTCATCATTTAGAAACTGTTTCACTCTTGAGTGTAACTGATAGAAAGTTGGTGTTTTAGTTCATCATTTAAAGGAGAGGAATATCCTGAAGGTGAGGGTCTCACCAATCTCTGTCATGTTTTTTTTTAGTTTTTTTTTTTTTTTACTTCTAGAAAGTAATAAATGTGTAAGTGTTACCATATTGCATAAGAGACATGCTTATGTCCTTTGGTTTCTCCATTAAGTCTCATTTCATACACCCTTTAGAAAGGGAACTGTGCACAGCTTAGTAAATGAGAGATGAGTATTTTGGTTCTAACCTGCACATTGTGATGTCAGTTTATCTGGTCTCTGTAAAAAAGGAGAATTTGACCTAGAAAACTTTTGAGCTGCTAGTATGTAAAGTTGCATGGAATGGTATGTTTCCATGTGTCAGATACTAAATCCTTTTAAACTTACCAGTTTAACTGCTTGTAAATTTTGTATCCTTTTAAAATGAAGAGTTGTGTTAAAAACATTGACTTTGATTAACCGTCAATGCATGTTTAAAAATAGGACTTTGTTGTTTCTCACTTCCAAAATACGGACGTGAAGCTTTTAGTAAATTTAATTTCATTTGAGTATTTTTGTTTATTTTTGTCCTAATGTAGCATAGATGCTAGACCTGTCTCCTTTCCAGGGAGAAGCTCGGCTTTGGGGAATGAGTAGGAAAGTAAAATCTGTAGAAAGGAGTTATAAACATGTGTCCTTCAGTGGCTGTTACTCTTTTGTAAGTGCCTGATGATACTTGAACCCCAGTAAAATAATTTAGTTGCATTTTACTGCAAAGACAAAACCCCTAAATCTTCCAATCTATTGCATAAAAAACTTGACTTGGTTGACTTTATTTTAGTGGATTAATCTGATTGTTCCCTCTGTTTTATTAGCCAAGGGGATGGTCCTTCAAGCATATGTGTGTGTCATTGGCATGCTGAACCTCCAACACAAGGAAATTTTCCAGACTGAGGTCTAAGAGAACAAAGGAAGGTTTCTATTGAAGGTTTTTCCTGTAGTCCATCAGTATTTTCTCTTGCAGCTCTGAGGAGCATCTTTTGTACAAAAGCACCATATCTAATTCTTTTCCCTTGAAAGAAGGCCTCAATTTCTTAAAGATTGTCACATTCCTGTGTCAGATGTGAAACGTTTTCTGATAAAGGATCATGTTTAGATGGACAGAAGATAGTGTCAGCAAAAGCACAGTGGTTTATCTTAGCACACTGGGACAGTGCCTGACAGGCTGTAAACCACACTGGACTGCAGAGGGAATTAAAAACCTGGAATTGTTCTTGGAAAGAAATGAAATTTAGTATGACTTGGTCAATGATGGAAATGTTACTCATATGACTTTGAGCAATGGTTTCAACCTTTACTGGGTTGCTACAACATTTCTAATGAAATTCTTCATTAAAGGACCTCATATATTAGTTGTACATGTGTACTGCTACTTAAAGTTTCTCTGGGACCATCAAAACCCCATGACATGCTAGTCAGATGATGACTGTTAAAAAATGATGCTATGCAAAGCTTTCAGATAAGCCTAAATTTTAAACAATCTAAAATGTTAGACTGCTTCATTTTTTTGTTTCAGAAAGACTTGGAGAGCTTGTGTGTATCAAGGGAAATGAAAGCTAGGGAATTCTAGCCATGATATTCCTGACTACAGTTAGGTGATGGTACAAGAAAAAATCAGGAATATGAGGGTGAGGACTTCTCACTCACACTTCAGCAGAAGTCAATTATATGAATTTTTAGTGTAAAATCCCAAATGAAGTTTATAGTGAAGCCATGTTTGAGCCCTGAATTAGGATTTTAGCTTGTCAAGGAGCATGATAGTAGGCTGACTCACCAGCTACATCTCCTGCATGTGTCATTGGCTGAGTTGGTTTAATTTGTTCTACAGATATTAGAATGCTCTTAACTTTGAAGCCAGAAAGAGACTGGGTCTATGGAATGCTATAAAACTGGCTTGAAAACCACATATACCATTTCAGACCCAATTATGTCAGACTTCTTTTTATATGTAGAGTAGTATGGAGATTACTTCCTGTATTCTGGAAGTTCCCATTTCTTTCTCTTTTCATGAAGAGATGAAATAGTTGAAAGCAAATTATACATACAGTAGTGTTTGTGTAAGGCTTGCAGTTATTTTTATTTTGTAATGTAGTAAGAATAGTTGAGACAGTATTTCAAGTATCTGTAATCTTTTGGATAATCAAGATATCTATAATTCTTTGATACAAATGTTCCTCGGGGAAATGCAGGAAAAAGGTAGTAAGCAAATTTAATGTGTACAGTGAAATACCTTTTCAAAAGAAACCTAAATAGACATTTTTAGAAAAAACTGATTTTGTCTGGCAAATGCAAACACACAGGATGCCAACATAATTAGGCCTTCTCTAGGGTGCTGCACATTACCTGAGTATTCTCAGGGAAAGAAGTTTATACATTTGTATGTAATGTGGAATGTTGCAATCTACCTTTAGCTGGCCTAACTTAAAATATTTTATATGCAGCCTCATTGCAATATCCCTTTGAGTCATTTGGAAGGCTAAACACAGTATTGTAATCCTCTTGGTAATAAAGCTCTGTAATCATCAGCTAATTAAAGATACTAAACATAAAGTTGAGATACTGAATTTTATATATTTTAGTTGGCATATGTATTTCACATATCGTGCATCTGTGTTTAGTATCAATATAAACATTTATTGTCTTTGCAGTACCTTAGAGGATGTAGCAGACAGGTCTGTGTCTTGCCTGACTGACTCATCAGGTGGCTGAGAATTGCTGGTTGTTCTATTTTCCAATGCAAACTGCATGAGACTACAAAGTTTTTGGGAATTGAATCTTGTGTCCTCATGTCTTTTTAAAGATCAATATGTTCAGACTCAAAATTCACAGATTTCTTTAGGAGGTATCTGAATGACCTCAGGCAGGCAGATGCCAATGAAGTGTTCCTGAGCTCTGGGTTCTTTGGCAAGCCAGGAGCAGTGGAGCTGTTACAGGACTGGCAGCCTGAATGAGTGAGCCTGCTTTGGAGCTGGGAGGTGCCTGCTCAGTTCTGTGTGTTCTCCTGCCCATGGTAAGGAAGATGTGCCCCTGCTTGCTTGTCTCCAGACCTAGCCATCTTCAGTGGAAGGCGTTGGTATGCCAGGAGTGGGCTGGAAGTGGTATTTGTGCTCAGAATCCTGGATAAATTGTCAGGTTCTTGAGTGATCCCCATTCAGAGAAAAAGCAAGTTTTTAAAATCAGCTGATTCTATTTTTGATCACACATTAATAATAATTAGTAATAACTTGAGCATCCTCATGGTCCTTTTGGTGGCTTTGCATACATCCCAGCCAATGTAGGTTACCTTTTGTACTCTTATAAGAATTTCGGCATCCGAAAAATGCTGGGAAAACCAAGGAAACCAATTCTCTTTGCAGAGCTGAAAAACTGGCTGAGGTGAGTTGAGCAAAGACTCCGGTTCACTGGAGACTTCCAGCCTGGGCCGGTTACTGAACGGGGGTGGAGAGCTCGCCTGGATCGGGGAAGCGCTGGGACTCAGGGGCAGCCTGGGCTCCAGCTCTGAGCGCGGCTGCCGGGCTGGGCAGCGGGGGGAGCGGCAGAGCTGCCGGGTGACGGCACCGACACAGGTCCCGTCCCGTGAGCGGTCAGATTTACCGCTGTGACCTAGCTGGGATCAGAGGACAGGCGCTGTCGTGTTACTGCTACAAACAGCTGAGCACATGACTACAATTTGTTTTCCACAGCAATGAAGAGTAGCAAAGGGAAGGACACTTTGTAATTGAAGTGCTGAGCATCGTTCTTGCGGGCAAAAGGCAGACACTGCTGCCGGCCTGCAGATGTATCTCTGAAATAATAATAACCTGGTTTTTAAAGAAACACTTGTTTGGGAAAGCCTTGAGGACACTCTCCGAAAAACCAAAGATTAAAGGTTTAATAAGATTTGTTCTCTTGAGTCTTTCTAGAATATTGTATTAAGCAAAATCACATCTCTAAAGAATGGAGGTTAAACCAAATGCTCATACAGATTTTCCTGTGTTTGCTGGAGTTGGTGATGCCCAGTGCAGCTATCTGCTGTCATTCATACTAAATGTATTCTCATGGCTGTCACTGTGGTTTGTAACTGGGGGAGCCCCAGTTTCTCTGGCAGGGCTAGAGTGAAACCTGCAGTTCTCTCCTTAGTGCTGTCAGAGGAGAGGAGCAGATCTCCTGGCAGTAGCAGTCCCTTGTGTGCTGTGTGTAGGCATTGTCTCAGTGTGTGACAGATCTCTTGTTGCAGGGGTTGTCTGCAGAAAGGTGGGAGCACCAGAGGTCAGGGGTTTAGTGATGGCCAAGTACAGCTGTGATGGTGGATGGAGTGGAGTTCATGGAATTGGAAAGCTTGTGACATAGCAGGGCTTTTCAGGCTTTATTAAGAGGGGGGGGAGAGAGTTGAGTTGAAAAGGCAGGTACACTCAGTGTGTCCATAGGAGTGCTAGTGGATTGCTCTTCTCAGGGGGAAAAATAATTAAACCAAACTACAGATTTGCCACTTAAATTTGGTAAATTATTCGAGTAACTGGATCTTTACATGTTAATATTGGTATTCCGTGTTTTCCACATCACTAGACCCAGCTCAAAAAATGTAACTGATATTTCCATACTTTCCTGAAGAAAGTGTTACTAATAAACTACCATCAAAATAATTTGCTTTATTGCCAATTTAGATGAAGTTCTATTTGCATGTTAGTATTTAAAGGGAACCAAAAGAAAAGACATACTAAAAAGAAACAAGCAAAGACAAACCTCTAAAATTACTAATGACAATGTATACTCACTTTCAAAAATCCTGGTATTTTATAATTCACTTCCTGGACACTTCTCTTCAAAATACCAATTTGTTCTCAGATTAGAGTAAAACCACACAGAGGAAAGAAATGCTAAAAACTGTGCATATGGCTTATGTTACAGTTAGCGTTCTGATGCCCTAGGTAACTGCCATAACTATTTTTCCCCAAACAAATTTGTGTGGTTTTGATGCAAATTTCACTGAGAGCCTTTTGATCTTCAAACATTTATTTTTGGCAGTTGTGCACTTTAACTACGCTGTGTGCCAATGTTTTCAGATAGCTGGCTAGGAATAATTTTGGGATACTAATTCTCTGATACATTCTAATGAACCTCTGAGCTGCCCTGAGACACTGTACTGTTAGGTACATGGTTTTGGCTAACTTAACTTCTGTGTTGCATGGTTTTCTTGACCATACTTTTTGATATTTTTCACATAATTGGCTTCTTCACATCTCTGAGTTAATTTTTTAATGCCCAGTGATATGTTGGTGAATGAATGTTAGCAAGATTCTTGATTTCTGTCCCTACACCACCCTGCCTTTAGCTCTCTTACCATACAATATAAGCCTTGTCATTTATAAGCCAGATTGACCTTGAATTTTGTTTTATGCCTTAAGTCTTCCCAGTCCTTTTACTTTGTGGAAAGATAAAAATTGAATGTATGTTTTTTCTTCCTGTTTGCACCACATAGGCTATTACTTCCAATCACCACTTTTCTAATCCTTATACCTAAGATTCTTAGAGCGTGTGACTCCTAAAGCCTGCTGCGTGTGGCAGTCATTTTTACTGTGTTAAGATTGGCCCTGTTTCTGCCAGCATTTATTTTTGGAATAGTTGCATTACTTGTGATATTTTAAGCAGTTTAAAGCCTTTGAGAAAATAATCAGTCTTAAGTGAGATGTATGAGTTACCTTCATTATAATGTGATTTTATTCAAAGTGAAACAGCAGTAATTTATCCTTTCATAGCAATAGTGAATAAAGGATATAAACTGAGTGAAATATTAATGCATGTATTAAACTTAGAATTTTAAAATCTCTAGTTTCTTTTATAAAAGATGGTGTCAGATGCTAGTGTTGGAAGCATTTTTTCTCCAAGATTATATTTAAAAGATATGTGTTGGGATCTTTTTGTTTTGCGTTGATGTGGTTTTTTTTCTTTTTCTTTTTTTCTTCTTTTGATATACCTGACTTTTGCTGTCCAACAGTGGCAAGATTCAACTGGAACCTTTCTGATGCTTGTATTGGTATCTTACTATTCCCACCTGTGGTTTGCATCCTTGCCTCTGGAGGCTTTTAGCAAAATTTGATACCATTTTCAGAATGAATGCTAAACATATGGAAATTGGAAACTTCTTCCATTCTTCTAGGAGAGCTCTTAGGTGTCATGTTGTTGGAGAGTAAGTGGGAAGGTTGAGTACCACTTCTTTGGGTTTGGCCTGTGGTGTTCCTATTGTTTTCTGAAGGCATACAGTGTTTCTTTTTGATATAAAGTGATAATAAAATCCTGCAGGATTTGATTGACAAGAAGGTTCTTTGTAGCATTGTATCCAAATAAAAGCTTCTGTTTCAGCAACCAGTCACTCAGTCTATATATTGTGCTTCAAATAAATGCACAGTGTGATGAGATGGAGTTTTTTATTTCAGTTGAAATTTTGCTTTTATTAGATTGTATTGGAGGATCTTGGGAAGGGATTTTTTTTCCCCTGTAGCTCAGTGTCTTTAGTATCTTAGTAATTATTTATAGGCTATACTGCAGAATTGTTTGTGGCATTGAGTAATTCAGTGTTTTGAGAGAATAGGCAAAGTTCAAAATAAACCACTTCAGAAGTTCCTCTTCAGCCTTGGTTTTGACAAATTTTAGCATTTGCTAGGCAGTTAGCCCTTCCTCTGATGTGCATCTGGATTTGCTCTGAGTTGGGCTGGGGAAGATTTAAACTCTCAGTTACTGTGTGTCAAAGCCTCTTATGTTTTCAGATGCTGAAGGGAAGCTCTAGCAATTTCACTGGAAGATGCCAGCAGCTGCTTTTCTTTCCATAGCACTGGTCAAGAAGTAGCAGCAGATGATGATCAGCACCAGTTAACCTTTGCTTTCCCAAGCCCACTGCTTCCCTGACTCTGGTAGCACCTCTTGCTTTTTCCTCAGAGCCCTGGGTCTGTCCAGGCACGGGCAGTGGGATTGGGGATCAAGGACACTTGGTGAAGGAGTGACCTGAAGAGAAAGTGAGGGAAGAAAAGGGGCAGCAGTGTGATGCCTTACTGTGAGGTTTCCAGCTATTGTGGATTCGTGGGCATGGATTCTTTGTGACTGTTTTCTGCACACTGGCAGTGCTAGAGGATACTTTGCTTTGGTGTAAATTAGAAATGTGGTGCCCCTGCTACTCTGTCCTGGCACTATAGGATTAGTGGAGGAGAGCAGTGGGTGGTCTGGGGGGTTACACTGATATTCGGCTTCAGTGTCTATCAGTAAAGCAGTTGATTGTTTCTATAACTATATTTCTACAGTTTCTGTGCCATTATATTGGTGTATCAAGATGTTTTAAAATAAGCTTTTATTTCTATTTATTTTTATAATGGGAAGTCGGAGCTGATCCTGGATCCTGTGGTATTTCTGTACTGCAGAGATGAGCTCTGTGAGTATTCATGAGGAGTTTCTCTGGGTTTGTCTTTGTGGATTAGCAACCTACTTGCATGTTACTTCTATAATATTGTATTGCTGGTGATGCTTGTGTTCTTCTGACAGCCTTGGGGTCCTGGAGGAATAAATAATCTCAGTGTTGCTTTGTGCATATTGTATATTTTTCCTTTGTTCAACGCAGCAGGTCTGCTGGAAAAAAGGAGTTAAAAAAGGCCAACTTTTGCATCCTCTTGTTTTTGTCGATGCAGGTGGCGACAGACAAGGTTGCAGGCAAGCTGAGCTCCACTCTCTCATGGGTGAAGAACACAGTCTCTCACACCGTCAGTCAAATGGCCAGCCAGGTGGCGAGCCCATCTGCCTCCCTGCACACCACATCCCCCTCCACCACTCTGTCCACACCCGCCCTCTCTCCATCCTCACCAACACAGCTGAGCCCAGACGACTTAGAATTACTCGCTAAACTTGAGGAACAGAACAGGTGAATGGAAAACTTCTTGCTCTTCAGAGTACAGTAATGAGACTAAAATTGGTTTATTGCAACTGTGGCATGGAAGCTGTTAAAGGGGAATTAGTTAAAATTTTATGGCACAGCACTTCAGTTTGAAAGCCCGAAGGTTAAAGAATTCGTATTCTTGTGCTTTTTTCAAGTTATGCTACTGTGGAACTCTAAAAAGTGTTTTTCTCTCCTGGTTTTACAGAAGTGTTTTTATGCACATCTAATAGTAAGAAATTACACTGAAATTTTTAGTATCCAAGTTAGAGTATCTCAGGGATGAGACTTGTGTGTAACCTTCTTACCTTCTCAGATTAAAACTGTAATTTCCGTTTATTTCTTGAAATCTTAAATATTTCTCAATTATTTTTCCCAGTTTTATCCAGCTCTTGTTTCAGCTACAAACCTGCCATATACAGAGATAGAACCATGTTCAGCCACCTTCTTGCTGTTACACTAGTGGTGCCAGATGCCTATCTTAAATTAATTAAAAGTAACTTCCTAATAATTTTTTTCTGTTCATCTTGCCCTTTTAGGTATAGTAAGTCACAATTGTACTGGTAGCCTTTCCATGAGTGTGTATTTATCTGCACCTTGTACAATTCAAGATGCAACTTTCAGGTGGATCAGTTGCTCTTAATGTGCACAGTGGTTGTAAATTCACAATATCACTAAGAAATGAAATTGGACTGTATAATTTCTTAATGCCAAATTTCTAGAACCCATACTCATTTTCACTTTTGAGGCAGGACTCCTAAGTCATCTGTCCTTTTGCAAAATCTGGTTATATTTGACAAGTATGTTTCAGTAGTTTTTTAGAGGTTGCCTGTAAATTACTTGAGTTCCAAGTAGACTTTTAGACTGGCAGGTCACTGCAGGGCTTTGTTACCTACTGAAGATGGCTGTCCCTGAGCTGTAGGGAAGTGCAGGGTTTGACAATTTAGCTCAAACTAGCTTCTGTTCCATCTTCTGTGAGAGTGCTGGTCTTTGTACTGAGGCAGTTGAGGTACTCTGTTTTTGGTTGTGTTGGGTTTGTTGGGGTTTTTTCTTTTTTTTTTTGTTTGGTGGGTTTGGGGAGGGGGGCTTGGTTTTTTGGTGGTTTTCTTTTGGTGATGTTTTGTTTGGTGGTTATTTTTTGTGTGTCCTTTTTGTTGTGGTTTTTTTTTATTATTCTTGGTTGGGGGGTTGTTTGGTTTGGGGTTCTGTCTTTTTTGGTTTGTTTATTTTCTCTGCTGAGTCATTTCTGAGCGTAGTAACTTATAATGGAGGAAAAAAGTAACTGGGGGGAGGAGGGGCAATGCCTGTGTGTCACCTGGCATGTCTTCTCTCATGTCTGAAATCTGCAGCCTGATAGTAGCACAGTTTGTAGGAAATTTGATATGTCTGTCCAGATATTGACAGTAGAAGGAAGCTTCCAGAACCACTTCATACGCTCTTCCTTGTGTCTTGGGATTGTCTCTCCTTGAAGATGAATTACATGTAGTTTTTGCTGTGCAAATGAAAAATTAACAAAAGAAGTAAAAAATAGTTAAATAGCACTTTTAAGAAAGCTAATTTGCATATTCTGAGACTTTCTAGTCTACTCATGACAAAGTGACTTTTATTTGAAAAGTACACTGTTCTTTGGACTGCTTATCTACCTTGGAGTGTATTGTCTTTACATCTAGAGTTTTCTCATTAAGGCATGCAGTCAGACTACCTGTCTTTTTGAAAGAATATGAGCTTGGGTTTTCTGTCTCAAGTCAGCTTTCTTCATTTAGTAAGTAAACTCGCAAATCTTGTCTGATTTTATTTCATTTCAGCCAGACATGTTTTTAGTCCCACACTAGCCTTGTGTGTGAATTCTATTTACAGGCTACCCTATCAAGTGTATCTTTGCTGGGGAGATACTGCCCTTTAATACTGAAATTCGATGCTCTTACACTGGCTGCACTGTAGTTTCAGAACAGTTTACATCTGCAGTTTAGCACAGTGGCACTTTGTTGACAAGGAATTGTACTCTGTTCACAGGGAGCCATTCTTTCTGCTTGCTGGAAGAACTGCTGCTGTGGATGTTTGTAAAGGTTTTGGATTTTTTGTAGGCTTTTATTTCACAAAGAGAATATGAATTAGGTGAATAGTTAGAAAAGGGAAGAACTCAAATTGTTTCAAGCAATGTCTTGTAGCATTCCATAATCTAATTATACTGGAAGTCCCCAGAGAATAAAGAGGAAGCTCAGTCCAGAGTCCTGGTGGAACGGTTTAGCGTTAGTAAATCATTTATAAAGTTTTAAATGAAAGAAAGCAGTGACTGAACGTCACAGAACTTGCGACTTACTCTAAAAAGAACTTCCTCTTTTCAAATCAAAGGACCATGAGTTTATCCAGGTAAGGTCAAACTACAGAAACTTAGTATAACTTCTACAGAATACTGTGAAAACTGGAAGTGTCTCATTAGAACCTTGTTTTTACAATCTTGACATTTATTCAATGCTTTTTCCTCTGTGATTACTTTGAATTTGGTGTTTAGGCATTGTCTTGGATTGAGAGAAGGAGTTTCAAATTAAATTTTCATTATGGATCAGTATAAGCCAGGATTCTAAAGATTTGAAGTGGATTTTTAAAGTATTTTCTTCAAAACTAGGTTTTCTGCATTTCATTAATAAATGGAAATTTATTTTATTTTTTTGTAAATAAAATTCCAAAAAATTTGTCTTGAAAAGGCTTTTTTTTTTTCTGAAGGTATTACCATCTAACTCTTTTCCAAACAAAATACTGCTGCAGAAACTGTACTATTTGTCTTCATTAATTAAATTACTTTTTCCCATAGTCTCATAAACACCAGTAGGTGAAAGCTGGGAACAGAGAAAGCTAGTATAATTATCTTTGTTGTAGCAGAGAGCTTAAAAATTGTAGGTATACTGAGATTTCTGTACCATCTCAGATACAATATGCCTTGAGTTATAATTTGTTAAAAATCTAAAACCTGACCTTGCTGAATTCTGGGGGATTAACTTTCATGCTAATTTTTGAGAAATTATTCAACCTCGTGGCTCTGATGTACTGATGCTGGAATTCTTAGATGTTAAAGCACAAGTGAAACCCTTGATATAGCAAAACACTTTCAAGTTAGGCTGAATTCTTGCTCTTACCTAACAGATGGTTTTTAAAAATTCCCATTGCTGATGGGGCTCAGTATTAGTTAAGGAAAAACAAAGCATTGCCTTTTTGCCAATACAATCAGCCACAGCTGATGGCCACAGCAGCCAGTTCACAGGAAAGTCTCCTCAGGAACTTGTCTAGCACTTGACACATCTTTATTTATGCCCTGGTGCTGGATAACCCCAGGTTCTCACGTTTGAACTCCTCCCTTTAATTACCCTTTCATTAGCTCTGCTAATCACTTCTGTTGCCTTGTCCTGGTCTGTAGGTGTGGGATTTCTCCTGCGCATTTATAAAACACCATGTTGATTTGTGAACAGTTGTCAGGAAATGTCAGTTGTTTTGAAATTCCTTCAGAGGTTTTAATTGTTCTGTCTTTATTTACACTGTCAATTTTTTTAAAAGTGTAATCGGGTAGACTTCCAGGAGGATCATTTTTTGTCTTTTAAATTACCGTAGTTTTTAAAGTTCTTTGACATTTGTTGTTATCGTTGAGGATATTTATCTTCCTTAGGTTTCTTTTGTCAGTCTGATGTATGACAGCTGTGGGTGACATTTTTATCTGTTTCTTAAAATGCTGTGGTATGAACTATTCTGTCTGCAGGTTTACGTGTGATCTCAAGAGAAAGCAGTAACATGGAACAGTTCTTTTCACATTTAGTCCAATGAATGCTGGTAAAACTGTTTCACTGAACCTCTGGGTGCATTCTTTGTCAAGAAAACAATTTATAGTGTGATCCTTTGACTAGAAGAACTTGAGTTTGTTTTTTCTGTGCTTTCTTTACAGACTTTTGGAAACAGATAGCAAATCCTTACGATCAGTAAATGGGTCAAGAAGAAACAGTGGATCTTCTCTTGTATCTAGTTCATCAGCTTCCAGCAATCTCAGCCATCTTGAAGAAGACTCGTGGATCCTCTGGGGGAGGATTGTGAATGAATGGGAAGATGTACGGAAAAAGAAAGAAAAGCAAGTTAAGGTAGTAGTTGGAAACCTTTTCTTGGATATATTTTCAATGGGCTATAAGTGATACTGTTGTATCTTTGTGATGGGCTTATTCTTTTAAAATAAATATGTAATACAAACTTCTACTTGAATCTGTCCATCCCTAAGCCTTGGTGCTTCCTGTGTAACCTTCCTATTCAGCAAGTGTCTCCTGCTGAAAACCAGATGCATTTACTGTATCTTGAATACTAAGGCTTTCCATTTACCTCTGAGATATTTCCGTGAGTACAGGGATGATTAGCTTCATGTTTCCAAAAATGGAATTACTGAAAATCACCTTAAGGGCATCTGATAGCTTGATGCCATGATTGTATATGTATGCTATGCTGCTATATACTGAGCAGCACTCTTTTAGAGCGTTCTTAATAGGAGAGTTGATAATTCTACTGGAAGGCTTCAGTGAGTTTAGGTTTTTGTGCTTGCCAAGTATGCTGACCCCAGAGATGACCTTAGGCAAAAGAACACAGAGTTTCTAAATTCTGGGTGGACTGGACGAACTTTGACCAGTGTGTCCAGTCTGGGTTAGTTGTGGTCATGTACAGAAGGGGAATTTAATTCCACTTTAAATTCAAACTAAAAAGCATTTAGTGTATTTGAATATTCCATGTTTCAGTGGCAGCAAACACAGCAGCATGGGAATTTTTTGTTAGTAGGCAAGTCTGTTCTGCTTTGGTTCTTTATTGGCTGTAGTCTGTAGTTTTATGTTCAGAATACAAATGTGTCAGGGTCTTTTGAACAGTTTGAAATGTGTGTCTATGAATAGGTTGTGGGAAGGCGGAACAATAGGCTAAAGTAAAGTGTCTTTTATATGAAGCAATTGTGAAGAGAGAACAAGGCTTGAGAGAGGAAACAAGGGAAGAAAATGGACTAAAGATTTCCTGCTTGCATAAGGAATGCAGTTTCTGGAAAGGTGTTCCAAAAGGCCATGAAAAGAAGGCCACAGGAATCTGGCAAGAGAAAGGAGAAGTGTGATGGTAATAAGTAGATCTGTTAGTTAGAATTTGTTTGAACACTTTCAAGTGTCACAATTATCCTTTGTTTTTACAGCTGGCCACGTACAATTTGAGGATTATTTGACTAACTTTCAGAGAATATTTAATTATATTGCTGTCTAATATTATATTGAAAACTAGTCAAGTTTTCCTTCGTTGCTAAATAATTCTCAGTGTATTTTATTGAAAGTCAGCCTTAACTTGAGTCTGCATTTACAATGGAATACCAGAACATCGGTACATATTCCCTGATTGTGCCAGTAGGTACATAGGTAGCAGCTTAAGGTGTCTTTTTGTCCTGGCTGTGAAAACTAGTCTTAGGTTATTAGAAATCTGGTAAGTTTTTAGGGTTTAGGTGTAAGTGTCGTACTTTCCTCCAAAGATGTTGTGTTCCATCCTTTACGTCTCTCAATCCACCCTGGAACTTGCTTCTTATTTATGGAGAGCTTCCGAAGGGTAACTTAAGTCCTGCTCTTCAGTTCACATGACATGCTTAGTAGATGTGTTTTCCTGCCATTCCTTTTAGGAAAGTTGGAGGGGTTAACTCCATTATTCTGTCAAGCAGGTACGTTAACGAGGCATTGGCAAGAAGTTTCTTGCTTTCTTAATAGCCCTTGAGGCTTTAGATGACTGATGTACAGTCCAGTTTGTTGTTGCCAAAGGGTAGGTAGAGAGTTGTGTAAAGCTGATGTGTTAAGGTTCTTGTCTTGGAGCTGGGGATCTTTTAGGAAATAACACCTTGTTGTGGTGATGTAGACAGGGAAATAGCTGGAGTGGTATTACTGTGGTGGTTCTGAAGAAGAATGGATCAAGAGCTTAGGGATCTTAGAAAATGGAGAAAAGCTTAATGGAGAAAAGCTTAATGGAGAAAAACAAAACTTGAAAGCAAGAGTCTCTTTCAAAGTTATCAGTGTTGCATTAATTACTTGTAATGTTGGAGAAGCAGGAAAAATATGTGGAACAAAAAGGAAGAAGAGGAAGCTTTGCAGAACAGGAGATTACTCTGGCTTCCGAATAAATAACAATAAAAGAAATTGCCTTTAGGAGACAGAACACTTGATAACGGTTCTTCAGGTACAAAAAGTTATTAAAGGAAATAGTTTTGAAGAGGCTATCTTCTAGGTGAGACTGATTCTAGTTGCAGAATGTACCACCAAAAGAGTCTGTTAAATTCCTGATTTATGCTTCTTTCTCAGTTTTCAGATCAAGTAACAAGACTATTTGTACTTGTGATTTCTTAAAGGACAAGTAACAGGTTCTTAGGTCATCTGGGCATGTTTGAATCAGTAATACCTGAGGATTTTTTTTTTGGAAGATAAAGTAAATTTAGTTAATTTAGTAGGTGGGAACTTAATGTTTTCTTGGTCCAGCGTCTGAAACTGCATTTAAATACTTTCTTAGAAGATAACTTGGAAATACTGGCTCACCAGAGAAATTAGACACAGCTTGTAAAGTTTGTTAAATAGCTTCTGGTAGTTGTAGTGTGCAAATTTTTTGTTGCAGTTGACTGTGCTACAGTTAGTGCTACTTTTTGTGTTTTGCCTATTTTCGAAGTAATTTTTAGTTGGTGATTTCTCAGATCTCAATTGCTACAAATATTACTAAGGGTGTTATCTTCAGTAATCTTTCGTGAAATACAGACATAATTGTGTTAAGTTCTGTTTAATGGAAGTTCTTGTATAAAATTATTTGAATTTTTGGTTTTTCACATAGCTTACCATGGATAAGGGACTACTTTCATTAGCTAATTTAGCCACTAAAAATGATTCAGAGACTGCTTACTTTTGTTAACTTAATAATCCCACTAAAATTGAGGTTATAAACTATATGAGTAGTTTTTGCCACGTCAATTTTTTTCTGACATTTGAGGAACTTGATTTGACGTGTTTTTTTCTCTAGGTTTATTTTTTGTAATGTTTTCAGGAAGTATAAATTAATTTGTCTTTTTGTGCCCTAGGAGCTGGTTCGAAAAGGGATACCTCATCACTTTAGAGCAATTGTTTGGCAACTTTTATGCAGTGCTCAAAGCATGCCAATTAAGGATCAGTATTCAGAGCTCTTGAAAATGACATCTCCTTGTGAAAAATTAATAAGAAGGGACATTGCTAGAACATACCCTGAACATGATTTCTTCAAAGAAAAAGATAGCCTTGGGCAGGAGGTCTTGTTCAATGTAATGAAGGTAAGTTGGTATTTCAGCCCTTGAAAATGTATTAGCAAGAACATGCACCAGCTTGAATTGCCTTGTGTATAGAAAACTTGCACCAGTTTCATGTGTTGTAAGTTTTTCTCAAGTTACTAATTTTTAAACCGTAGACACTGGAATGGTTTAACAAATCCCATTTCAGTTTCAGTGGTATTCCTGTAAGGTTTTTTATATCTCACAAAGTAAAACCAAGGTGGCATTAAAACAAAGTCACATGCTAACTGTTGATAGAGTAATGGAATGAAGTGTGCCATGAACTAAAGTAAACAGTGTTGCCCAAGACAAGAACATTGGCAATCAGGACCAGTATCCAGTTTGCAGGTATTTCTGAAGTGCATTTGGCAGCAGCAAATGGCAGGTACCAGCTAATGTGCAGTTGTTCCAGTGCCCAAACATAAAATGAAAATGCCAATGTAACAATGTCAGACTTTTCCACAGAACATAGTTTCAACAGAAAAGTTAGCAGGTTTCCAAATCATAGCAATAACTATGATTAACTATAATCATAACTTTGAAACAAAGATGCCACCTGGATGGATGTCACCACATTTCATCCATCTGTAAATAAAACTGCATCATGTGTTTTTTCTGAAGACAGCTTGTTTCATTGTTTAGTCTGTCTCCTATAAAATTAGTACTTTGTGAGATTTGTATGCCAGTGGTCTCTTACCTTTTGGCAAATTCCTGTATTTGAAAACTTCCTGTATTTTTGGTAGGTATACCTTAGTTTTAGCTTTGTAGGTGATCAGAGAGCAGAGTTTGTAGCAGCAGGTAGAAACTAGAATGTCTGACTAAAACTTCTGGATAGGATGTCTGCCCGTTTTGGATTTGGGGAGAGGAAGAATAAGTTATGAACAAGTTAGCAGAATGAGCTATGACTACTTTTTATTGATAATGAGGTTTTAATTGTTGAGAGTTTTAACTTTATTTCCCAGGCTTACTCTTTGGTGGATCGTGAGGTTGGATACTGTCAAGGAAGCGCTTTTATAGTTGGATTACTGCTTATGCAGGTAAAAATATTAAAAAATATGTGAACCTTTAAAATCCATGCTAGAATGCCTAATGGTGGTTTGTTGGGAATTTTTGCAATTACTTTCCTTCATGATTTTGTTACAATGGAGTTGTCAAGGGCAGCTGTTTCTTCTGGAAATGAAATGAGATTTACTTTGTGTCATTCTATTTGCCAAGATACTGTATTGGAATGGGAGAATCTATTTGTTTCTCAGAACTAAGGTAGGATTGAAGGCTTGCAAGCTATTTTGTGTTTTTTGAGTGATATTTCAAAAAGAAATTAACTTCTCATTTCTTTTCTATTACATGGAATTTCCTCAGAGTTCAAATACAACTTCACAGTTGATTTGATTATCTTAAAGCTGCCTTTTATTGGTTTTTGGTTTATGACAAAGTAGGGCATATAATAACAAACTTGGAGATCTCCATTTCAGTTTAGACATTATTTGCTAAAATTTAGTGTATACAAAAGTTCATTGGAGTAATTGGCTGTAAATCCCTTAAGCAAAACAAACACCTCAAAACAAACAAACCAACAACCAAAAAAAAACCCCAAAACTCCACTGCGTGCACATGCACATACACACAAACCCCCAACCCTAAATCCTCCCAGGCATTTACTCTGATATATCGTTATATTTGTCCAGAGTTTTTACTGTGCTTTTTTATTTCTGATATAGATGCCAGAAGAAGAGGCATTCTGTGTGTTTGTTAAATTAATGCAAGATTACAGACTACGAGAACTCTTTAAACCAAGCATGGCTGAACTGGGCCTTTGTATGTACCAGTTTGAATGCATGATACAGGTACATACAAAATCTATCAAACTTGCTCTTCAGTAGCTATTAATGAGGAACTTGGGAGTTACAGCTCAAGAGCAGGCATGTCTGTTGGCTAACAGGCTGTACTCTTGACAAGAGCTAGTTTTCAGAAGTAAATGCATGTGGTTCTGTGAGCAACTTATTTTTAACCTTTGACAGACAGCGACTGGCTTTAAACACCAAAGCATGAGGATTTGTATTGCTGCAGTTTAAGCAATGTTAATTCTGTTTGGATTGAAGACTCTGAAAGTTAAAGTCTTCCTAGTCAATTGATAGTATCTTAAAAGATGAAAATTGGTAGATACCCTCATATGTAGAATTGAAATTGTTTTCAGATTTGGAATGCAGGTTCTTCCTAGGCAGGCTGATGGAGAAAAATAGGTTTCTGTTTTGTGATCCAGTTTCTAACGTGATGATCGGGGTGAAATGTCACATAGCCTTAGATTTTGTCAGCTCTTTTTAGTAGCCAATTCTAGGTACTACTCAGGGATTTACAAACTTGACTTCCCCGTAGGATGAGGAAGTATTTTTGTTGTCTGCTTTGCAGGGTAGACATTCTATAGGACATGCTATATTGGCATTTCTGTTGCATGGTTCTTGATATTGATGAGTCAGATCTTTCCTAGTCCTGTTGCTGGTACGGACAGCTGCTGTCTGAATTGAATATCAATTATTTCATTGCACTCAAAATTTGTCAAAAGCATGTCTGTACTAAAACTACAAACAGAAGCTTAACATACTTGTGCATTTTATTCCTCCTCTTTTCCAGGAACATCTTCCAGAGCTTTATGTGCACTTTCAGTCTCAAAGTTTTCACACTTCTATGTATGCATCGTCATGGTTTTTAACTATATTCCTTACAACTTTTCCACTACCAATTGCAACGAGAATATTTGATATCTTTATGTCTGAGGTAACTACTAAATAGTAATCATATGTTATATTTCAAAAGTTGTTATTTAGATGGTGTAAATCCCATCATGATGGATAAATCTCATAATCTTGATTTTTATTTCTTATGCTGATCAGATTATTTTAAGGGAAGGTGTCTGTGTGTGCAGTTTGTCAAGGAAGAGTGACTAAGTCACTGAAAGTTAATATTGTGTGGAACTTTGTGCTCTAAGCCTGTTGAAGTGTTCCCAAATATGTTCTTTCTGGATGCAGTGCATTAGCATTGCATGCAGCAGGGCCATCCTTTCCTCAGTTTTATGGTGAGTTTGCAGTGGGAACTAATGCTACTTTTGGGCCAAAGTTAAAGTTCACTGGGGATATGCAAGCCAAGAAGAGGGAGTGTTAGTTCCTTTTATTATCCAGATGATGATTGGTGCCAAAGAAATGTAGGGAATTATTCAGTGTGATTATCACAAAGACACGTACAGTGTGTTTAGGATTAGGGTTTTGCATAATTGTAACTGGTAACAAATCATAGCTTAAGCTTGCTCTGCAGTCATCTTTTAGAAAGCAGTAAGTCGAGGGTGGATCCTTTCAGCTTACCCTCCTGAATGTCCAAGATGGGGTATATAGTGAGATATTCCCTTTTATCTTTTTTCAATACTTTAACTGCATTGTACTGTGTCTGAAATTAAAATAGCTTTATTGAGAAGTACTGGGGATATTTCTACTAGATATACTTAAAATGGTTGATAAAGCTGAGCTAAAGAATCCCTGTCACTCGAGATTTTACCTCATCACTAACTTCTCTGAGGGGGATGTCTGGCATCAGGACAAATAGCCAGACTGCTTGTGCTTGGAACAAAAAAAGTCACCCAGAAGCAATTTGTTGAGAGACTTTTTCAGTAGCACTTTCACTTGTGCTTACTTGGGTGGGATTTCCAATGTTAGTAAATAGCAGAATAACTCTGTACTGTTGACAATGCTGTGAATAATTGTTGGATATCTTTTAACTTCTGTTTCAGGGTTTAGAGATAGTATTTCGAGTAGGTTTAGCATTACTTCAGATGAACCAGGCAGAATTACTGCAACTTGACATGGAGGGAATGTTACAGGTAAGCTATGGTTATAATAATTTTAAGAGATAGCTGAAATGTGTAATATGTGTATATTTCCTTGCAGTTGTTAATTATATGTAATCTTGTGCTCTGATTGCTTTTAGCACTTTCAAAAGGTCATTCCACATCAGTTTGACAGTGGTCCAGACAAATTAATCCAAGCCTCTTACCAAGTCAAATACAATGCAAAAAAGATGAAAAAGTAGGTATAACATTTTGATAAAATTATTTGATAAGATTATACTGTTTCTGAGTTACTGTTTGTTTACCCTTAAGAATTGTTATTCACTGTTTCATTTTGAATTTTCCATCTTTACATTTTTTGGGGGTTTTATACTATATAAACAGTTACAACTGAAGTTCTCTGCAAAAAAAATATTCTAAAGTAGTATTTGATATTTTTCTTAAATATAATAAAGCTATATCTCATTTATAAAAATAACTAAAAAACTTTTGAAGAAATCTGCAAATTGTGGGGAACTACAGCACTTCTGTAAAAAGGAACTGAATAGGAAGGCTGGGTAAGGGCTGATTTTTTGGAGGAGGGGAGATTGTTTTGGTGTTTTTCAGGGTGAAGCAGGGAAAGGAGGTAAAGTTTTTATGATCTGGCCTAAATCCTAAAGATTGTAGTTCTCATGAGCTGGAAAAAATATTCATGGTGCTAAAGAGTGCATTAGTCAAAATTAGTGCTGTTTAAAATAGAAATTGATAAAGTTTTATAATAACATTGACAACAGCAAAACAACTTTCATTTGGAGTTTGAAATCTTGAGAATAAAACTACTTTTTGTTGTTGTTGTTGTGGTGGTTAGTTGCATGTCTCTTCTTCTTTGGTAAATTTTGTTTTGATTAGCCAAGCTGCAGATATTGAAATTTGCCAGGGTTAACTTTGGTGGGTCACCGTGGTGTGTAATGTATCCTACGTTCCTTGTTGCACTGCAGGTGTGCCCAGGGTCTTTTAAGCTGAATTTGTCAATCTTTTTCTTTTTTTTTCTGGCAGCAGCCTATGATCAGTAGAGTGAGCAGCCTTCTCTAAAAAAGAAGTAACAATAAAGCTTTCAGGAAAAATATTGTCTTTGCAAACCAGTGCAAGTGTATGTAGTTGAAAATCCTACCATTCCAAGTCTGAACTTCCTGGTCTGCCTTCTGTGGGAGCATTGTTATTTCAGCTTGTGGGTTTTTCTTGCCTCCTTTTTCATTTGGTTTGCTGGGGAGAGGCCAAAATTGGTTTATATTTAAGGAATTTTGCTCAGATTTCTTTGCATCTTTTTCTTCCAGGCTTTTCAAGCTCAGATTTCTTTTGGCTGAACCTAGTGAATTGGTGACTGTATTACATAAAGGGGTTATTACAGAGTAGCTCCAAATTACTGCCACTGTAATGTATCCAAGCAAGCTCCTGTACCTCAGAGTGCTGGTTCAGTCTGTTCATATCTACTGAAATCTGTGTTTAAATTTGATGTCCAGTCTAAGCATTTTAAGGAGTGCATTTCAGAGGAAACACCAATAATCTGTATCTCTGTGCTACTGTATTTGTTAGGTATTACACCAAAAAGTAAATTATCCACAATATTTCTGATCATAATTTACTATTTCTAATTTTTAGGCTAGAAAAAGAGTACACTACAATAAAGACAAAAGAAATGGAAGAACAAGTTGAAATTAAAGTAAGGAACCGTCAACAAATTTATTTATGAATAAGTTTAATTCCTAGATGGGGGGGTTACATGTTTGATCTCTGCATGTAGCAGACATAATTAAGGTCCCCGAAATCTTTTCTTTCAGCATTTATATTTGGGATGTCTGTTCATAAAGGACACCTACAGTGAAATTATTGAGACTTCTGGTGGACATTAAAAAAAAATCTTTGGAGACCCGCTGTACTTATTTTTTTTAATATTTCCTGCTGACAAAAGCTTAGTAACAGCTGCCCTCATTTATCAGAGGTTCCAAATATGCTGGTTTAGATGTAGGTGCTCCACATAGGAGGTTTGTATGACACATGTTAAGATAGACTTCATCAGAATGCACTTGAGTGGTTTGTCTTTGATTTTAAGGTCTTGATTTTTCTTATGTATTGGACTCAAACTGTAGTGTCTTCTGTCTGCAGTCTTTCTCTTTTGGAGCTTTTGCAGTTAATACAAACTGTGGGGGAAGAAAGCCAAGCTGCCAGTGCAGTTTATTTTCCCTTTTTACTAACTGACCTACTTCCTGTATGTACTTAATCACTTCATCTTTTTGCTTTTTTTTTGACATAAATAGGCTTTTGATGCCTTTTTTTCGTATTTCACTTTTTTTTTTCACAGCATGTTTGATCTGAATTTTCTTCCTTGTGCTTTTAGCCAGTTCTGTGAGAAAAGACAGTGGGAGAAATGATGTGCAAGTGTATTATATAAAGCTTTGTTGAGGGAGGTAGGCACAGCCTTCTTTTTCCTGTCCACTGCTAGTCATTTTGCCTTTCACTATCAGTTCTTAAGGCATCAGTTCCTTAGAAAAATGACTGTGAGATGCACCTAGGAGCACAAAGATATTAGGAGCCTTTTCAGGCCATTTGTTATTGTACCAGGCTTTGAAGCAGTTAGCAGCATGAATACCTGCTGTAATAGCAGCTGAAATCAGATTTTCAGGGCTCAAATGACAGCTCTCTGCAGAACAGGACAAAGTAAAACCATGTGAAAGACAACTGTAACTTTAGATTCTAGAAGACTAATTAATTTCAAATCCTTTCTTGCTTCTTGCCACCATACTCCCACAAAAAAATAAAAAAGCAAAAAACCTCCCCAAAACAAAATCACGAAGCCCAAGCCAACCAAAAAACCAACCAAAACACCCCAACCAAACAATGTAAAGCTGTCTGTTTCTAGGTCCTACTTTGGGATGTATGTGAATGACTTCTGATTTAGCAGGTCTTGGCAGAAGAGACTATTTTAGGGGAGATAGGAAAGCAAGCATATTTTGAGTTTTCTTTTTAGTCTGGCAGAATAAAACGTTTAGGGAACTGATATCTGACTCCCTGGATCTCTTCTCTCTAAATGCTGACTGCTAAAATTTACAGGAAGTGCACTGGTAAAGTACAGAGTTCAGTACAAATTCTTTCTTACTTCTGGGACATTTGAGGTAATTCTCAGTATAACCTCACAGATTAACATAAATTCCTGTGAGGAAAGGGAAGGAATCCTTGTAGCTGCCTCATTAGCCTGTCCTCGTGCTGGGAGGGCACTTTCATGTCCCTTAACCAAGAAGTCTCATGAAGGGGAGGCTGTCAAGTCTGCTATGGGGTTAAGGCCCATGGATCACCTGCAGACACACTGCTTTCAGCTAATGCAACATAGGTGCTTTGGCATAACATGAGATGTGTTCTTGTTTTTGCTGTACCAAGCTGTTTAAACTCATATTTTGAGCTAGTACATAATATGAAAGGATGTTAAGAAGGTCACTAATTATTTTTGCATTTACATGGATTTTCACGAATGTGATGAAATAAAAATGTTGTTAGTTTGCTTTGCTTTTATCAGACTTTCAATTCATAACTTGAGAAATGGATTTGTGAACTGTTTACCTTCCAGAGGTTACGAACTGAAAACAGACTCCTAAAACAGCGCATTGAAACACTAGAAAAAGTGAGTATGCTGGGGACTAGATTTAATCTGTGTTAATTTAGACTTTATTGATGGAAATTTCATTATATGAAGTGGGAATCTCAGAATTATAGTTTGCTGATAATCTCTGGTGTTTGCTAATAGTGCTAAGCCAAATAACATGGCTGTCACCAAGCAATTGAGGTCAATGCTTTAAATGTGTAAGGTTATGTCTGCTTCTTAGTGATTATAAAACCAGACGTTTTGACATACCCAACTAGTGTTGTACTTTTTTCTTTCTGAAGTAGAAGCATATGTTCAAAGCCCAGAAGACTCCATAAAATAGTGGACTGTTTGATTGGAAAAGAGGTCATTGTGAGAGAATCCTCAGTTTTGAAAATCTGAGGTTGCTTGGTGTTTTTATGTAGGAGCAAAATGACAGACCTACCAATGACCAGAGAGATGTTGTTGCAGCACTCATATTGAGAACAGAAACACTGCCATTCATTTGTTCTGTGTAGTTTTGAGGTTTTGTGGCAATTTTGGGTACATGGTGGGGAGGATATCTAAAGACTAATTTCTCATGTGTTTAGTCTGGAGTAGAGTTTTGTTAGGTTTTTTTTGTAACTGACTGAAACTTCCTAAATATGCATGAGGTCTGCTGTGAATACATTGCCAACAGAAGGCACTGTTCTCCAGTGGCCTCTCCTGGATCCTGGTATCACAGTTCCTGTGCCAGATTGCATCTGAGCTGCTCTGCTCGAGAATGAGAACATTCCTTCCATCTTTGAACAAATGGAACTGAATGCTCTTGTGAGTTGCAAACAGTTGTTCATATTTCACTGGAAGAAAATGGTAACGTTTCAATTAAGAGTGACATAATTGAAAGTTGTCACACTTCAAAAGCAGTCTATGTCAAATTCTAATTAACTGATTTCACAACTTAGTTTGGAAAAGATGCATAATAAGGACACATTGTGAAAGTTGTGACCAAAAATACAATTTTATGAACATTTTTGTTTCAAGTAGTGGAGATTTATAAAATTAATGGAAAAGAGTAGGCTCTCTTTAAGAAGCTTGAAGCTGTAGTGAATCATTTCAATGCCCTTGGCAAATATATAGTAGTTAATATCCTTGTTTTGTACTTAACTTGCTAGAGGTTTGAAATATTTTCTTTTTTTAATTATGAAGTCCATGATGAACTGCCACATGCTGGTGTTTTTGCAAATTCTGTACTTAATATTTCAGAATTCACCTTCAGACTATCCCGATGTGATTGGAATTAAAACAATTCAAAATTGGAAATACTATCTATTAATAAGAATTTTGTTATCATCACAGCATTTAAAAAACATCATAAAGTGTGAAAAATATACCAAGTTCTTCTGTCAGAAATGTATTTTTAAAATATTTTTCCATTGTTCAAACCCATCTGAATTAGTTGTGATTTCCTTAGTGTACCTTAACTTCTAAGAAATAACTTATTTACTAGTTTGAACTTCAATTTTAATAAAAGTTTCAAGGACAAAGAAGGCCTATGAATAGATGTGTTTCTTTGTTGTAGAATGCTCAAAAAATTGAGTGGTTTCAGGGGTGATGAAGTAGAAATTAATTAAATGCAACTACAGGGCGGTAGTGCTTGTCAGCGTGCAAAAATGAAAACTTTTCTTGCCAAAGTTTGGCAAGGCAAGAGAATCTATGAGCTGCTCTCTGAGTTACTGCGAGAGTTCAGTAAAACAGAACATTAGCTGTCATAGTGGACATTTCCTGTTTGTCTGTCAGTTGGCACCATTTAACTTCCCTGCTTCACCTTCGTGGCAGCTGCAGTTGTGCATGGGTGCCTCAGTGCTTAGTGAGGTTCCCTCTGTGCTCAAACTGCGCGTTGGTTTCACTTTGTGGGGGGACTGCAGATCATGTCTTGCATCTGTCTATTTGATCCTGTCAGATGATGCTTCAGTAACTTCTGTTAATTAGGGAAGCAAGCCATTCCAATAAAAACAGCCAGTCTCCTGTAGCTGAATTTGGAAATCTAGCTTTGAAACCTTTTTTATCAGAGATGGACTGTGTTAAATCTGCTGCAGAAAAGGCTGCTTCCTGGGACCTTTGGCCTGAGTTGCCTTCATATACGTGAAGAGTTGTTAATTTTGCAAAAAGAGTTTGCACAGAAAATGGGTAGAATCTGGGCATTTTCTTTCTATCAGCTCTTGGTCTTTTTTGTCACTATTATCAGCCCCTTGTTTTTTTGGTTTCCCCTTTCCTCATTCCTATCTGAATTTTTCCTTTGTAGGAAAGTGCTTCCTTGGCAGATAGATTGATACAGGTATAGTCTTTTAGTCTTTTACTGTATGACTCTCTTCCTACTCATAAAAAACCCCAACTGCTTTAATGCATGCATATTTGCATGCTGTATTCTCTCCCTGCTTTGCTGATTTGGAATAAATACAGAGCTAATATATCTTGCTAGAAACTTGTTTAATTTTGTTTACTAAAAATATATAAATCCAATACCTGCACGTTATAGTAATTTTCCTAACCTATTGTAATTTTTTGTGCAAATTCCTGTGCCAAATGGATTCTGTGACACTGTATTAACAATGAAATAGAATATTGTGAACCTCAATTTATGCATGTACAACTGAATAATAATGCATGAAAGGAATTTTATTGAGTGCAAGTACAAAACTGTGCTTGCTAAATGGATGCTGAACCTCATAATAAAGTACTAAAGGAGCTGTTTAGTACTACTTTGTTCTAAAATTTCTGCCAATTGTACTCTGTGCTGTTTGCAAAACCAATCTGATGAAATAAGCAGCTAAGCATCACAAAGGCAGTTTTCCTTGAATTTGTCATCAAGTGCTTAAAAAATAAATTATGTCCTAAGGGACAAGTGACAAGGGCCCAGGAGGCTGAGGAAAACTACCTCATAAAACGGGAGCTGGCCACCATCAAACAGCAGAGTGATGAGGCCAATACTAAACTGGAGCAAGCTGAGAATACCATCAGGGAGCTCCAGCAACAGCAGCAATGGGTAAGGAGCCTAGCAGCACATCATCTCATCTTTTTCACTCACATGTGTTTATTTTTCATCCTTACATGACATGGTCTCTGTGCTGTCTTTGTAAACCCCCGTTCGTTGTGATTTGCATTCTTAAAATTACAAAATTGGATTAAATGGAATTTTGCTGTTCTACTGATAGATGAGATTCATAACCTTGGATAGATGTAAGTTATGAGTTAATTTAAAAAACCCAAACAACGTACTCACAATGAAACACATCAAGAAAAAAAACCTCAAAATCCCCCACAAACCAACCCCAAACCCTTCCACCCATACTAACAAAAACCCACACATACCTCTGATACTCTTAATGCAAAGAATCTAGTCATTGCAAGTTGTGTTACTCTGAATACTCAAATTGAGAATTGATTCATAATGCCCTTACCTAGTGCATCATTTAAGTCAGTTTCTTTCAGGTTAATGTTTCTTCTGTGTACCTGTATTTGTTTTTTTTCTGAGTATGCTAAAATATACTGCTTGTTGAAGTAGAAGAGCATTGTCCCTGATTTTGGGACTACAGAACTTGATTTAAAAGTGTGGGATTATGTGCATATAGAGCAGGAAAATATTTTTTAGTATTTTTTTAATATAGTGCTGATTTGTGTGCACTCTGTATTTTAGGTAGAAAAATGTTCAAGACTTCAGACTGTTGCTGTAAGGCTGAAGTTACTTCCCCTAAGACACTTGAAGTGCTCAATATCTTCTCTTTGCGGGGCCAAGGGGAAGCATTTTAGCATCTTCACTTGCTGAATAAACTGTGCACTACTAGTGTTGGTGTGAATATCCTCATATTGTTTTAAGTAGGTGGTATCTAATATTAGTCTGGAGTCTTGGGAATTTCAGGTGTCTGAAATATGACTTATTAGTCTATAAGTGTACTGCAGCTGCTTACCAGGTTTCTTAAGGTCAGCATAGAAGTTTGTTTTACATGTCTTCCACCAAAGCTCTAGAAATGCCCGTGTCTTGTATTGGAAGGTAAAGATGAGATTTACTGTTAGACTGAAAGGAAATCACAATTTAAATGCAACATTCTAGAACTAGTTTATGACATCTGTTTAATGTATTTGAGTGTAAAAAAAATACGTATTTTAGAATAGTTGTAAGAAGTGATTAATGAGCTGTTGCTCTCTCATGTGAAATACTGCTTTTTATAGAACTTGAACAATTTCTTTAGGGGGACAGATATGAAGAAATTATGATTAGGAAGATGGGAATGGTCTAGCGATACTTTCCAGCATTTTTAGATGTATTGTAATCTTTCAAGTGAAGTGCAATGAGAAGTGTTTATAGCCTTTTGGATATCCAGCTGTTTATTGTCTGATTACAATGGTACACACATCTTTGGAATGTGTTTTTTAGAGGCATCCATGTTAGTGACCTGAATGCAATTAGAAGTTATTAGAAGACTAAGATACTGTATTTATTTGTTAATTGGTGGGAATATGACTTCTAAAGCTATTGCCTTTAACTGTGCTGGGGACCTTATTGATTAGCAGTGATGGGAAAGCCTGACAGGTTGCCGAGGTTTGGGAAGTGATCCTGAGCAAAACCTTGGGTAACTGTGGATTGCAACACTGGTTGGGTTGGAGCTGTGAGGACACACCACTGGACAAGTACTGTGGCAATGGAGAGTTAGTTAATTTTGAGCACACTTCCTTCTTTCCATGCTTGCAGCATTGTTTTCCTCCACTTAAAAGTGTGTGTTGGACTATGAGTGTGGAGCTGAGACTAAATCCATATGGTTACAGACAGATTTGTGCCTAATAGCTGGCTTATTCTGAAGTGCAGGGAATAGCACTGTGGCTTTGGGACTCATCAGATCTAGAGACCATGGTGAAAGTGTCAAATTGGTTTAAGTGAGGAGTGATCTCTAGGCAGTGCTGCCCCAGGTTAATTGAACAGGCTTTTAAGTGTGTCCAAGCATGGCAGTGGGAGCAGCAAACGGCAGCAGCTGCGTGCGTTTAGGCCGCCACCTGGTGGGAATGCATGGATTTCGTTGAAATTTTGGCATTTTACTCTACACCGGGAAAATTTTTGCCACTTACTACTGCCACTAGCTTTGTTCTTGGCAATACCCCTTTTCAGTATTGTCTTGTGAGTATCTGCTCTAATTATTTCAGCTTTGGTAGCAAAAATGATTACACTGTAAACTTGTAAATTGCTGCATAGTTTCTGTGCTTATGTAAACATACAGCATCTATTGTGCATATTTTATCCTCTACATCTTTTTCAGTCTCGAGCTGTCTGTTTCAGCATGATAAAAACTATAATGTTAGGATATGAATCTCTGAATAGAAATGTATGAAAACAGCTGCCTCAGTACTAAGTACTTGCAACTGCCTCTTCTGAGCAACACTATGGGATTAAAAAACCCCACTGTCTTGTTGGTAGCAAAAATTATCTAAATAATAGTATTTCTAAAAAGGTGAACATATCCTTTTATAAGGGTTATGCATTTGTATTATCAAGGGTTTATGCTATCTGTTATATGAGATTGGATAGCATAGGCTGGATGGCTTAAGGGTAAGTATTGAAGGTACTTACTGGATTTGTGTCTGAAGAAATTCTCCCCTGCATCACTTCTGAATACAGAGATGGGTAGAGGATTCTTTTGATCAAAGTCCAACACCAGAAGCCCAAATTACATACAGTTTTTTTTTTTCTTCCTGTACTGAAGAATTTATAGGGTTTTTAGTGGAACCAGAATGACTTAATTATGAAGTGTGCAGTCTACGTAAAGATGTTCTTGTTATACTAATGAGTGATACTAATCTGTCTTTGGCTTGTCTGGTTTCTAAGTGCAGAAGGTTGCCAAAAGCAACTCGTGCTGGGTTACCAAATGATAAAAGAGGAAGGTGGCTTCTTCCTCATACCACCAGTAAATCAAGGACTGCAGAGAGGAAGTTGGGCCTGTCTTGAACGAAATACAGTTTTCTTTTGAGGCATGCTAAAAGCAGTGGTGTTTGAGGAGTAAAGGAAAAGGGTAATCAACCTGTTGTAACTTACTCCTGATAATTGTGTGCTGAAGGTTTCATTCTCTGTTCTTTTCCCCCGTTTTTTTTTTACTAAATGAAAAGGGTAGCTTCTTGCTGGATGTAAACACCTCCAGAATGCAAATCTTGTCTTTCCCTGTGACACTGTAATTGTCAATGATTACCCAGTTCATCAGTCTGAATGATTTAAAATTGATTCTGATAAACTGGAGGCTAATCAAGCTAAAATTAGTTCACATCTTATTTTTAAATAGGCTCTTCAGCTATATTATGTGAAGATAGAATTTTAATTGACTAAGCATTCAGATGGAAGCATAAGCGTTTTGCAAGGTAATTTGTAGTGATGTCTTTGGTTACTGTTACACCAACTTCATAATGCATGGTTTCTTTTCAGGAACTCATGCTGAAATGACTGATAATAATTCAGAGCATAGTAATTGATACTGTGAATATATGCACGTAAATGAGTGTTGCAACTTTATGGCAGGCTTCACTTTATTTTACAGTGTATTTTCCTAATACTGTGTTCTGATTTGCAACCAAAAATAAGAATACTGTATTTTGGGAAGTACTGCAGTTAGTGCTTAAATGTGTAAACAAAGTTAGCTGGGCAGCTGCTGAATCATCTGTTTAATTGCTCTTCAGTGTAGTGTACTGCAGAAACATTGTGTAATTATATCTGTCATCTGCCAAAACAGTATTTGGTATGGTTATATTTAAGAAAAGTTGGGTGGAAATAAATCTTATTGTGTTTCTTTTAGAATTAAATGGCTGTAGAATTACAGTTTTAGTCCTTTATATTACATATGCCTTCAAAATAGGCAAGAAGGTGTTGTTGTGGTTAAAATATTTGGTGGTGCGTGAAAATCTGAATTTGCATTGTGGCTTTTATCAGAAATTCTAGGGCTTAAGGCAAATATATAAAAGCAGATTTTTTTCCTGCAGTCAATTTAAAAGTAATTTTCAAACACTGTTTTTACTATAAACTTGTGTTACCTTTATATACTAAATTATTGAAATTGTGCTTTGTTTTATAAGTAGCAAAACTCACAACTTCTAATTTGTGAATCTTGGTTCCTTCAGCTCTGTTCTCATCCTGGCTGAGTTTTTTGCCAATCTTCATTTAGAGTTTGTTGTGGCTAAATAAAGAAGTACTCTTAACATATTCCTTAGGCAGGCAAAATCTAAAGGTAGATTAAAAGAAGGTATGACTCGTGCCTGAAACTGGATTAATAACTTTCCTTGCAGTCTACATTACTAATTATTTCTTAAACATCAATTAGATTTTTATAGACTACACTTACATTATTGCAAAATCAGCATATATTCAGTTCTTCAAATCTGCTATTTTCTCTCAATGTCCTGGAAAACACAAGAGGACTTCTTACCTTACCAGAGAGACAACACTGCATGTGCTGTCATTCTGTATGTATCACAGACAGAATCTGGAACATGAAATGTAGAATCCATCTAAGTTGCTGTGTGTATCATGGGATGAACTTGTACAAACAGCCAGGGACTAAAAAAGAGTGGTTGCTTCTTTGCCTCTGCGTGGTGTTACACACGGTTCTTGTGTTGCTACAAGATGTGAAGCAACTGTAGAAATGAATCAACATTGTCCACCTTCCTCTTCCTTACACTCAAATCAGGTCTGCCTCTACTGCTTACTGAGGTAAAAACACTGTGTGGGTTGAAAATAATAGGAATGTGATTAGTATTGTATAAGAGAAAATGAATATTAATGTACAAGGAGCATAGATTCTCTGTTCCGTGTGTGCTCACGTGCGCAGTTAACACACGAGTGCTGAAGCGGTGCCAATGACACTGAGCAGTCCCTGCCTGAGCTGCCTTTGCTTTTTACTGCTTTGTGCATTCCCCTCCACTGCAGCTTCCCGAAGGCACATACGGACAAGAAATATAGTAACACCAAGAGCAGGGGAGATTTTGAATCTGGATTATACTGTCAGTCATAACAAAAGGTTTAGTTGGCCTGCAGAAACATAAAAGCAGATGAAAAAAATATTTCCTTGACCATGCAGTTACATTTAAATCCTTGTTTTGTTCTGTTTGCCTTTTATTTGTACATAAGAAGTTGGGGAATGTCACACCCTAACAGAAGCATGTGGAACTAAAGACATTTTTTACTGTTTTTAGATGCAGAAATTGAAATTGTTTGATGCAAACATAAAGTAAGATACAGCTATATCTTTAGTATAATGAATAATCTTTTTAAAGTTGAATTGTTATTTAAACTTAGTCCATGAATCCAAGCATAATACTTATATTACACAATGTAGTTAATGACACCAAAAATGTATTATTTTCCTCTAAACTTAATTTTCAGGGTAGCTATGTAACTAATCAACTATACTTTGAGGATTTCAACACCCATTTTTTTCCTTCAGTCAGAAATTTAAATGCTGATTTAGGTTGGAATTGCCTATCAAGCAAGTTTGACAATCTGTCAAACTGACAAGTAATTTTAAAGTGACCCTGGAAAGAAATAAAATGTCTTTTTTAACTATTGATTGGGGGGAAAAGTTAAGTGAGTCTTTTGAATATAAATGCTTCAGTTGGATGTATCTGAATCTCAGAAGGAATATGTAGAGTGTGGGCAAATGAGAGCCAAAAGCTGGAGTGAAGAAAGGGGCAAACCAAAGTCATTCTGCATTGAAGCATACATAGTTTTATTTTAAATCCAAGATTATAGAAGGGTTCTGTGGAATTGGAGTTTAAATGAACAGGGATTGAGTGATACTTGTATTAACCTTGTAAGTAGTTGGTCTTTCTTGAACATCTTTTTCTGCAGATCGCAAAATAATCACAGATTGTTTGAGAATCTTTCAGTTTGGTTGGCAATGAGAGAAAAGTGTGAGTTGTTACTTGTCAGTACTAGTGGGGGTCTCATTTTTGCTGGACACATTGGGCTGTGTGGAGGTGCAGTTGTTTGAGAGGCAGAGCAGTAGGGATATGTTTGTTAGCAGTCTGCATTGACATGTTAATAGACTTGTATAAGGTAAGCACTTACCTTGGTATTCCTGATCTTAAATATTTGAATGTACTTTCCTCACCAAATCTGGTATATGAAACCCCTTTCAAACAATCTGTGCTTCATTCTAAACATATTTCTGCAAACTTTGTAGCATAAATGCAGTTCACGATACAGTGAAGACTTTGTGCTACAGCTGGAAAAAGAGCTGGTCCAAGCCAGGCTGAGTGAAGCAGAATCCCATTGTGCCCTGAAGGAGATGCAAGATAAAGTTCTAGAGATGGAAAAGGTAAATGAAACCAGGACCCTCGATACAGAACAGCACTAGAAACAGACTACAGGTCCCTGTCGTTCTTTGCAGAGCTCTGCTCTAGAACTTTTTCTTCTATGCTTCTGTGACAGCAAGATGCTTTTCAGCCTAGAAAGTACTACAATAAAACTAAGGTCTATGCACTGGGAAAGGTTTGTGAATAACAGATCACTTTTCTTCTATTCCTGAAGCCTGCTGTAGTGGAAAACTTGGATTCTGGTGAAGTCTTGATAGGAAACATCAATTGTTTCAGAATTATATCCTGCAACAAGAGCAGTGGGCTTAGAGTGGGCATTGAGATTATGAGAAAGTAAATAGTTTGGGAGGGAAAGAGGAAAGGGTTCAATATTACCATTCCTAGGTATTGGGTATCTTCCACTCCCATCCCATTATGGGCAGGGAAAGAATCCCTTCACTTCTCAGTATCAGAGTCTCTGCTGCTTTTTGGGTGCCATGCTGGCATCAGTAAGGTAACGAGCCAGAGTTCAAGCTGTACTCAAACCAACTGTCAGACATTTACCTTTCTTTGAAGCAAAAATTAACTGCAAGATAAAATAGCAAAAGAAAGAAACCCCAAACCAATAACTGACCTGATATAAAGCATGCTTTTCAGATCCTGTTGTACTAGCTTTGGAATTAGTTTCCTTAGGAAATTTTAACGAGCTATATACCCAGGCTTTGGCCAGAACTTACTAGCTAATTAGATTAACCCACTGGAATCAAGATTTATTTTCCAATTATCTGATGGGCTTAGTAGTGTGGTAGTTTTTACTGTATTGAACATTGGTAAGAAATCAGGATAGAAGACGTTTTTCAAAATTCAGGAGACTACTTAATCTTCATCAGCATGGAGACAGCATACAATGAAAACTTATCTGTGAATAGAAACTGAACAGTGGGGTCAGTTCCAGTGTACCAGACAAACTCAGACATACAGTAATGTTTCAGCCTGTCATGATGAACTTATGCACATGAGAGAGTGACGGAAGTGAAGCCCCTCCAGTTCCTCCACTGCAGATCTTACTGCTGGTAGTGATGAGCTGTGTAATCTGGGGAGCTTCTGCTGGATAACCTGAGACTTGCATGGCCATAATGACAGTGCCTCAAACATCCAAACATGCCCTCTTATTCCCTATATTTGCCAATACTCCGATCCCATGATTTTGAAATATGGAATGCTAATCAATGGCTGTTGTGCTGTGTTCTGTTAATGTTAATCATGTGCTTACCCAGCTCTCAAGTAAAGCTGAAAACTGTCACAGAATTACACACTGCAAAAATGCTTGATTTTGCTGAAAACAGCTACTGGGAAATAAAGTAGTAAGTGATGAAGAACAGTTCAACTTTGCATATTTGGTGACCAGTGATTTTCTGTAGGGGTGTTGTAGACAGCCTGTCCATTTTCTTTCCCTCTTGTTTTTTTCCCAACTTCCATTATTAGGATTTCATCTCTGTTTTGCTTTTCCTGGTGTTTTCATGTTTTCTGTTCAGCCTTTTCTCGCCTTTCTGCTTTTTCCTCATGTGTCTTGCACTTTCATCTCTTAAGTCCTCTTGACTAGTTGTTGTTTATAAATATTATCAGATATTTCCTGTGTCAGCATATGTGTTCTCATTTTCAAAGGCTGGTGACCTACTTCCTAAAAAATAAATTTCCATTTATTATTTTTCCTGTAAACCAAAATAAAAGATATAGCTTTAAGGTGTAATTTCAGTTCCTTGTTTGCTTTATTTTTTATCACCTAGATCAAAACCTTTCAGATTCCTCTCCATATTTTTGATGATGTGTTCAAATATTGTAAATATAATGTTTTGTTAGGGATACCATTCAGGGAAATATTGAAGTCAGAATACCTAGAACTACTACATTATAATTTTTTTTTTTTTGTAGTTGGCAGTTAGAAGTTATTTATACACACTCACTATATCCAGAAGCTTAGATTTTTAAAGGTTTTTATTTTGCAGAGGACATGCACTTAAAATTTTCTTAGTTATTCTTCCATGTCTATGTTCTTGGATGGATTTCACCAAGTACAATTTTATTCAAACACATATTTAAGAGGATGGTCCTTCTTGCAGAGGAACAGCTCCCTCCCCGATGAGGAAAATGTTGCCAGACTACAAGAAGAACTGATTGCAGTAAAATTAAGAGAAGCAGAATCTTTGATGGGTCTCAAAGAACTAAGGCAGCAAGTCAAAGATTTGGAGGAACACTGGCAGGTATGGGTAGCAGTACACTTTTATGAATTTTTATTTTCAATGGTAAGACAAAGACTATAAAACTTTGATATACTGAGATCAAGTAGAAACTAATGATTATGGATCAAACTCTGCTGAGTTGAGAAAATCCTTAAATTCAGCTGTCACAAGGAACTTAACTTCAATAGTATGTTAGAAATTGGTGCCTAGTTAGAGTTGGCAGAGGGCCTGTGCTACCAGCTAACTGTACTCCTACTTTGCTAAATGCTAAAAAGGGCTAGAAGTAGACAAAAGTCTCAGGATATACTTGCAACTCACTGATTTAGTGTAGTCGGGAATGAATGTGTTCAGTTCTTTAATTGTCCTTAAAACCAGTAAGTTTCCATGGGTTTCTAGCTTTTAGGATCAGCAGGAGAACTCTAGCTATTTGTCCTCATATAACTCTGAGACCTTAAATGAAGTAAGGAAACACCAGGAAGGATCAGGCATTATCAGCAAAACCGTGCTGTTTTTCTAGCGTCACCTGGCTCGCACCACTGGAAGATGGAAAGATCCTCCCAGAAAAAATGCAGTGAATGAGCTGCAGGATGAGCTGATGACGGTGCGGTTGAGAGAAGCAGAAACTCAGGCTGAACTGAAAGAGACCAAACAAAGATTGATGGAGATGGAAACACAGGTATGTTATTGAACACTGGGACATGTGAATTGAGCTGGGTGCTGGCAGTTTGGTGATAAATGATAGGTACCTGATGAGTATCTACAGGCAGGCCTTTAGTTCCAAGATGTGGGATGTTTGTACTTCTGTTAGATGGGGAAGGGAGAATCTAGTGCATACAATCCAACTTCAATGTCTTTTCTGTAATCTTTTCCAGGACTGCTTTCTGAATTTCTCATTTGAGTTAGTTGGTGGACATATGCAATGTGTGTGCATCTTAGTTTGTTAAATTTTAACAGGTCTAACAACAATAACAACAAAAGTATGTTTAAGGCATTTTGCATTTCACAAATCTAATTGGCAGTTCTGACAATAGTAATATTTAGATGGCAGTGTATGCTTTCTTGTGATGACATTGGTGATACTAGATTTTCTGCTGAGGTCATTAATCTGTTTACTAAGCCGTGGACTCAGCAAAGCTGCTGTGTATTGGCCAGGGGTTTTTAGCACAAGGTTTGCCTTTTTTGTGCCAGAATAGAAAAGCATTGGTTACTCCTGCTGAGGTTTGTGCAGAGAAGACAATCATACCTTGAATGCCAAGATTCTTTTTGTGTACTAGGGAATAAGTTGCTAAGCACCTGAAATGAAAGTGCATCAAGTCAGGTGAGTTCATATTATGTTTAGTAAACTTTCACTCAAGCTAGTAAGCACAATGTGCTGATGATTGAAAAGGATGTGTAATAGATTTCTAAGGAATCTTCCCATGAAATACCTGCTAAATGTAAAAGAATGCATCCAAAAAACTAAACAAAACCCAGCTTTACTTGAAAAGGTTCAGCAATTCCAGAAACCAGGAGAACATGTAAGGATATGCTGTTGAAGAGAGATTAATCAACTGCAAGGCATAGGAAGGCAGAGGCACTACTTTGTCTATACCAACTGAACAAGTTTCCTCTTGCCTTAGCTTTTAGTATTTTCACTGACGTGTCAATATCGCTTTGGTCAGTAGGGGGCAGAGAGATCCTGCTGTCTGGCTTGATGTATTTAGGTGCTTCTCACTACAGTGCTGCACAGGGAGCCTTTGCATGTGTTTATGCTGTTCAGCTGTCATCTGGGAGTGATGCCATTCTTGTGCTGGGGTGGGCACAGATGCTGTGACTTGTACTTGTGCACTGACATCAACTAAGGGGCTGTGTTGCTTTCAGGAATTCACTGGACAGGGACATGTGCACAGTATTTCTGACATACCTGATCTTTCCTGAATGTGTAGTGTAGTTGGGATATAAGTTTAAAATCTGCCTTACCTAGGTAACAAATTGGGAAAAACAGATCTACTGGAGCTTTTCAATAACGTTCTTTCAACGAGCTATCTGTTGTTTAAGAACAATTTGAATATCCTGGTCATAAACAAAATGTCATGCAAACTCTTCTGATTACACTTGGAAAACAGAATGCTTTTTCATCAAAAGTTTTTTATGGTAAATGATCTCTAAGTCTGTTTTGTCTGACTTCAGCAAGTTAGATTAACATCCTTTCCTTAACATGTATTTTGTTTCCTTTTTTTCCCATAAATTTCAGAATCAGATTAATAGTAATCACTTACGAAGGGCAGAGCAAGAGGTTACCAACCTACAGGAGAAGGTGCAGTATCTTTCTGCACAGAACAAAGGACTTCTGGCTCAGTTGAATGAAGCAAAACGTAGACAAGCAGAGATTGAATGCAAGGTAAACAACATCCTGAAAAGATTATTTGTGTACTAATATATATGTAAATTTCAGTCTTGTCTGCCATTGTTGGATAAAATTGTGTCTTAACTGAGAAGCATAAATCATAAAACCAAAATTATTTTTACTGATTTTGACAACATCATCTTGAATTTACCATCTCACAAAAACCACTTGAGATTTTGATAGATCTGCTTCTTTGTGGTCCCACAAAGATAAACATTTTCTTTAAAGCATGGTTCTACCCAGAAAAGTATCTGTGTATAATGTAAAAAGTCACTCTTCAACAACAGACTTTCAGGTTTTCAGTTTCCTTGCTGTCTTGCCAGTTCCTTTGATTTATAGTGGGACCCGAATGCACAGTTTAGCAAAGAGGTAACTTCTGCTGACTCATCAAACTCCATCACAAGCTTTTAGGGAAAAAAGACCCAGAATATTAACTAGAAGAAATTGCTTCTACTGACTTTCTTGTTTGCCATAATCTCTGGTTTCTGAAGTACTATTTTTTTTAATGCTGATATTACTGTTACAGATTTTTTTTTTTAATAATCACTATCTTGGTGATTCTTTTTCATATAACCCATAACTTAATTTGTTTGATACTGAAGGTGTTCATTAATCCTTAAGAGACTGAGGATTGAGAGTGTGTAGTCAATATTCTGTTTTTATGTTGACTGTATGAGGAGCAATATGTCTTTAACCTGATTAATAAGTTAGTACACATAACTATTCTCAATGGGGTAATACATTTGTAGAACAATGTTCTAGCATGGGCTAGAGAAAAGTGTGACAGGAATAGACAGAGCACCAGTCAAACTCTTTAGAGATTCTCTGAAAGTAGCTGTGGTCAATATCCAGTGAAGCATCTTCACTGACATACACTGACATGACATCCTGAAACTTGTTTTGCAGCCAATAGAAAGAAACCTTACAATTTACACCTTAAGAGTATTTACAAATAGTATTTCATTATATATCAGAAAGGACAACAATTATTCCTGATGCTATTAGTAACTGATGTTGGATTAAATTTTTTCTTCTGTTTTTTCAAGTTGTTTGAAATTAGGCTCTAGTTTTGTTTGTCTTGGCTAGGTAGCAATATATTTTCTGTCTCAAAAAAGATATATTTGGATTTTTAACTCTCCAGTTATTTTATGCACAATAAACTAATTTGTTATTTCAGGAGCTTGTATTTTTTGTTTAAAAGATACCTTTAAATGCTTAAGCAAAAATTAAGATTTTTATAGCCAGTTGCATCTCATACCACCTGTATGGCAAGCGTTTTTGCCACAGATGTGTATTGTTATTTTTTTCCCTTTTTGTATGACTACTGCCTCTACACCAAGGACTCGATTTCAAATTTCTTCTTGACCCTCACCACTGGCCTTTATAATCAGTTGTGCTAAAGAATTTGCGACTTGAGATTTGTGCCTCCACCCAGTCTTGTCTTTCCTGCCATATCAACTTCTGTGGTAATGATTGAGAACACACTCTGTTTCAGAGATAAAGCATCAGTGCCATCTAGAGCAACACTATTGACTCATCTCAGATACCAAAGTCAAACCAAGCCAGTCTTTCCTTCAGCTTTCAGTTAAATACATGCAATCCTGTGGACTTGTCGGTTTGGCTTAATTTGAGCAATCGTGCAAAAGAATTTAGCAAGAATGGCTGAACTTTGGCTTGCACATGATAGATTTCTGTGAAATGGGCTCCACTGATTACAAATGCACCTAATTGGGCCTGTAGATGATATACCTCCATTACAGGAATATCTAAAAAAACCCCAAAATCCAAACAAATAGCATGTTTTGAAGTGGCTGCTGTGGATAAGTTTTGATGTGTTAGATTTGATTTCAACGATACTGTCTAATGAAGAGTAGTTGAGTACTGTTAGTTTGAAGCACACATTAAAATAACTGAAGCACTGGAACTGATTTGCAGTACAAACAGTTTAGTTACACCAGTCTGCTATAACAGTAGGTGTACCTGTGCCTAATCTGTCTCTTCCCCAGAGATGTTTGCCCTCCAGCTGGTAGTATTGCTCACTAATTATCTAACACTGCTTTCTCCCTGTGGTTGTACTAGGCTGCTGACAATATAATATTGATTTGTGCTCTGAAGTCTTGAGGGCTTGCTTCATAAAACAGGACATTTCTTTCTTTCTCCTTCAAACTCAAATTACCTGTCATTTATAGACTTATAGGTTAAACTTACAGTGGGAGGCTGATTGTAGGTTATGTGCATTAGTATTTTATTCTAAAATTTCTTTGTTACATACTGTGATATAGTGATATACTGTGATAGTTTGACCAAATGAGGTTGAGAATGCACTTGCTTTTGTATTTCATTTTTTTTATATTTTAGGACAAGGAAAATGATGGACAAAGTAACTCTTGTGTAGCTATGCTGTTTCTATATATATAAAGTAAAAAAATTAAAGCATGAGCTGGTTATTTTTTAAATTATGTTGATTCCTTTTTTTAATTTACAGTATAAAATTTCTGGAAAGCAAGACAGTTGTTTTCTGGATAGTGAAATTGATAACAAGTTTTCAAAACTGTACAGATTGTTTTTAAATTATTCTAGTTTAGATTTTATATTAGATTATTATATACTCCTCCTATGGGTTAAAATTAAATTTGAGTTCTTTAGAGCAGTGTAGTAAGTTTTCTCTGCTTAGGATTTTGGGTAAAAGCAGTGTACAGACTTTAATCAGTAAAGCTGGTACTGGTTAGCTCCTGTTTCTGATTTCTTGCAGAGTAAAGAAGAAGTGATGGCAGTTCGGCTCCGTGAGGCCGATCGCATTGCAGCTGTGGCAGAGCTCCAGCAGCACATTGCTGAACTAGAAATCCAGGTAACAAGTGATGGCATTAAATGTGAAACTTGATATTGATTAGGTTTTGTGCTTTGTGAGGTTTTTGTCTTCATTAGTCTACTGTGAATACAAGACACTGCTTTGCCAAGTGGGATAATGCTATATTGCTGAATTCCTGTACAAGCAAAGCCTTAAATTAACTTGTGTGCATACTTGTGAGCTGTTAATAATTCCTTCTGAACAAATACCATGTTAAAGGCAACACTTTTTTTTAGCTCTGACTTCTGTTTTAGTTTTTCTCTTGTAATTGGTACTTATCAACTAATAGATGAGATTGAAAACATCCTCTGTCCAAAAAATGATGCACACAATTTTGATTCCAGCAACCCTTTTTTTTTCCTGTGCTTACTCTTCTGCTATGATCAGTATTGAAGGAGTTATTGTAAAACTCTTACTCCATTTATGTAATCTTGAAACCAGAAATATTTACTGCTGCCACGTCACTGTAGGATCTCAAGATGCATCCTTTGGCCTCTGTGTTGTTCCTTACACTTTCAGTTCCTTTTGGAGCTTTCAGCGTCCCATGAACTTGCTGTTCCCTTGATGAGAAAACCAGAAATCACTGTGCTCTATATTTTCTTGGCTTTGGGAAATCATGATGTCTTACTGTAGTCTGACCTTTCTATACTCATATACTGTTGTCTTGTCTGAATTCTGCTGCAAAGTTTTTCTTGGTTAGTTTTACTAAGTTACAAGCTAGTTTCTCTCTGGTTTACTTTTTTTAAAAACCTGGTGTTGCTATTGTGTTTCTTCCCTCTGAAATCTTTCCTTTGAGGTGATGATTTTATTATATTGTTTCAAAGCCATCTTTTCCCTATGATTTCTCGACTGGTTGTATCTTTTTCATCTCCTCGTATATGGAATGTACAAATAAATTTTATTGAGCTTGCATAAAGAATTTTTGCTATACTTCCTCTAATGCAGGAGGCATTAAATTTATTGAAAGTTAAAGCAATCATTTCTTTAAATCATATAATGCTTAGATAATGCTGTGATCAGTACATTAGAAATACCTAGATAAGTATGGTAAGCATTGCATATGAATCATGTATCATCTAGTAAGATAACAAGAAAGTAGCTGAGTTAAGGTCAATCTCTGCTCAAATGAACATTTTTAAAAAAGAGAGGGGAATTTTAAAGGATACTTCAGACAATGTGATTTTATAGGTGAGAAGTGAGTACTCATTTGGCATCATTTTTACTTTAGCACAGACTTCAAATGCCATCCTGCTCCATTATTTGATTGATACACATCTCTCAAAAAGTAGTCATTATCTTATGAAATGGTGAATCCCCAAATGAACAGTTGAGTTTTTGATAGCTGTCACACAATTGAAATTGTGTTCATTTTTTAGTGTAAATCCATCTGACTTGGTTTGCTGTTTGACTGATCAAACCATCCATGCTGCATCATTTTATTGCTCTCTCCTATTCTCTTTGCATATTTCTGCTGAAGTTAGAATTCTGCAATGAAGAATTGCATGTGGATTTTTATAATATCTTGTCATGAGACATAAGGAAATGCAGGAATATTATCTGTTTTGTGACTATGGCTAATACATCCAATGGTCACACTGTCCCTGTTTTGTTATAATATTGCACTCTCTCAGGCTCTGTTGTGTATCTACATCATCTCTCCTTCCTCTTCACAAGTACTACTTTGCACAATGTGATTTTTAGTCATGTCTTTATTATTACAGCTTTTTGTTTCCTTCCCAAGTGCATTTGAAGTTCTAGTCTTTATGGTGTTCTCAGATTATCACCCGCTAATGATTTCTTGAGTTTGATCTTAGTAAAATTCTTGATTGTCTTCACAAAGTGAGAGTGGTTGTTCTTTCTTTGTATACAATGTGGAGTATGAAGTCATTTTGTGGCTGAGGTTCATGTTCATTTGATGAGTTTGCACTGTTAGGCTTTTGGAGAACATCTGATCTCAAACATATGCTAGCATGAAAAATAAGTTCTTCAGTTGTGAAATATAGACTTTGAGTGTGAACTTTGTAATATTTAGTACAAGTGATTTAGCAGAAATAAGTTTTGCTAATGTTAATTTATTTATTTTTGACCCTGTAGACATGACTTGAAATGCTTTTATTGAACTGTGATAGATGTTTTATTTTTACAAGTCTAAGCAGATATTTTTTACCAGTGTATTTTGCCAGCAAATATGAAACTTATGATCCAAACTTCCTTTTTGGGTACTCATGCTCAAAAGCCTTTGAAACACCTGCACCAAAATAAATGTAATAATGGAGCTGACAATCTTGAATGCCAAAAGCTTGTAAACTATAAAACATGCAACTTATAACAGGGCTTAAACAAAAGCCACTTTTAAAGGAAATTGAAAATCTAGATAACTTCTTCCTCATTGGTGAAAGAGCTGCCTCCCATTCTCTTCTGTTCAGCTTATGGCTGTAATTGCTGTCCCCTGATGTGGGGAGCAGAGACCCTTTCATCAGGACTTGCGTTAATGACTTGAAATGTAATATTTAATGCCAGAAATACATTTAGCTAGTCTTGGAGCATAGGCATCAGAATTAAAGTACAGATGCACAGAGCAGCACAAATAGGTCTGCTTGTCATGCTGTTTCAAAGCTGATAAAAATGAAGGGAGGAAGTTAACCTACCACATAACCTTCCCTTTTTTTTTGTGGGGGTGGTGCTTTTCTAAGAAGCTCAGGGGATTCATTGCCAGGTCCACATGGGCCATAGCAATGCTTAACCTAAATAGTGAGGTTTTCTTTTAAATGTTTATGTAGGTGTAGGTGCAAGACAGCAATGTTAAATTTGTAGCACTGAGTATCACTACTCCCACATAAGAACTGATCTGACATGACACACACATGCTAGGTTTAAATCATAGTTTCTGGGTCACTCTTAGTTTTGGTTAGTAATAATGACAGGGATGGAGAATGAACTGTCATTCAATAATAGATGTAATTCTGCAACAAATTGTCAGTTTATTATGATGTTAAGAAGTTACTTCTTAATATATTCTGAATGTCTCCTTGTCTTGTTTGAGCATTCAGTTCATGATGCTGAGCTTTTAAACTTTTGTGTAAGTATATTGAAATGCAATGAGTTGTCCAATACATGATGGATATTCCAAGTCTTTCTTTAGCAAAAATAGCATGGAATTGATGTATAACTGAAATTTAACTTACATTGCACATAACTAAGCCCCAGAAGGGGCAAAGAGAAACTCCGATGTTATAATCCTGTTACGTGGAAGCAGGATTTTATCAGCAATTGTTTACTCCTCTATCATGTCTTTATTTTTCACTCACTTTCTGGTTCAGCTTATGTTTGGAAGGCAAACATAGAATTACAGAATGGCTTGGATCAGAACGAACCGTGAAGATCATCTTTTTCCAACCTCCCTGCCATGGGCAGGACAGCTTTCCCTAGACCAGGTTGCTTCACCATCCTCACAGTAAAGAATTTCCTCCTAATATCCAATCTCAATCTACCCACTTTCAGTTTAAAGTCATTCCCTGTTGTCCTATGACTGTATGCCCTTGTCAAGACTCCCTCTCCAGCTTTCTGTAGCCACCTTAGGATGGGGCTCTAAGGTCTCCCTGGAACTTTCTCTTCTCCTGGCTGAGCAGCCCCAACTCTCTCAGCCTGTCTTCCTACAAGTGCTCCAGCCCTCTGATCATCTTCATGGCCTCCTCTGGACTCACTACACCAAGTCTATGTTGTTCCTGTGCTGGGGACTCCACAGCCCCCAGCTGGGGTCTCCCAAGTGTGGAGTAGCAGGGTGGAATCCCCTCCCTCGAGCTGCTGCCCACACTGCTTTTGATGCAGCCCAGGACACATTTGATTTCTGGCCTCCAACCGCACATTGCCAATATCCAATTCCCAAGTCCTTCTTGGAAAGGCTGCTCTTGATTCATTCATTCCCCAACCTCTATTGGTATGGGGATTTGCCTTGACACAGGTGTAGCACCTTCCACTGAGCCTAATTGAACCTCATGAGCCTCCTCTTAAAGCTGTTCAGGTCTCTCTGGATGGCATCCCTTCCCTAAAGTGATTTGGACATGTTTAGCAGGTTTCTGGGCTTTGAACAGGACACTTGAGCAATATATTAACAGATGGAGGATGGATTTTTGGATGACTGGGCTGCTGTTTTTTGTATTTCCACAGTGGGGAGAAGCTTACATAGAATCATTTAGGTTGGAAGAGACCTTTAAGATCAACAACTCCAGCTGTTAACACAGCATTGTCAAGTCCGCCACCAAACCATGATCCTGAGTGACACATCTACATGTCTTTTAAATACCTCCAGGGATGGTGACTCAACCACTTCCTTGGGCAACCTGTTCCAATGTTTGACAGCCCTTTCCATAAAGAAATTTTTCCTGATATTCAATCTAAACCTCACCTGAGGCAACTTGAGGCCATTTCTTCATGTCATTTCACTTGCTGCCTGGGAGAAGAGACTGACCAACACCTTGCTATAACCTCCTATCACGTAGTTGTAGAGTGGTAAGGTCTCCCCTCAGCCTCCTTTTCTCTGGACTTAACACCTCCAGCTCCCTCAGCTCCTGCCTGCAAGCCTAATGCTCCAGACCAGTTCTGTTTTCTTCTCTGGACATGCTCCAGCACCTCAGTGTCTGTCTTGTGTGAGGGTGCCAAAAGTGAACACAATATTCAAGGTGCGTCTTTACTTTCACATAAAGTTTAGAGATTAACACCCTACAATTAAATGGCTTGTCCTGGTCAGGCCCCATTCAATCTGATCCTGTTTGTCTCATCCTTTCCTTAGATGAAAAGAGCCAAGGAATAGGTATGGTCTCCCTCTGTGTCTTTAGTAAATCAGCAAAGCTTTAGATTTGCTCTCTTAGGAAGGTAGTCTTTCTTGCTTTGAGCTGACCTGAGAGCTTCAAACTGCAGAAAGCAAATATTTCTGGCCTAATAATAAGCAAGTGTTCCTCTGTTTGCATATGGGCAGTCCTGTTGGTTCATTGATGTTGTTTTGGTTTTTGAAGGTTTTCCCTGCAGTAATTGAAAGAAGAATAGAAGAATTCAGGCAAGGTTCAATCAGTTACAAGATGCAGTCACTCAGCTGCCTATGGTGAGGAGCACTAGACCAGTGGAAGCGCAGGCAGTTCGAGGAAGCAGAGTGAGGCAGCTTAGCCTCTGCTTGGCAGCTCAATTCCTTTCCCTCCACTTCTGTGCAGGCTGGTGACTTGTTGTGTCTTCTTGAAATTATCCATGGCTGAGTTGAGTTGGGTGATATAGAGCACACTTGTAATATGAAAAACTAGTTTTATATCTGATAATGTTAAAGCAAAAAATATCCATAAGAATTAATTCTTCTTTTTGATAGGTTGGTCTGGGCAGACAGTAACATCACTTCTTCCTGCTGTGTTTCCTGGCAGGTTCAGAGAATTTTGTCACATTTACCCTATCTCTAACCCTGTCAAAGCTGCTTTGAGAACAACTGTAAAGGAAATCCATGATTGTGCTAGTAATCTCCCCTCAGTTTAACTTCTAGCACTATTTCTTTAGAATGAAGCCTTTCTATGACCTTTGTTTAATAACTTTTCCAATTACTGACTGTTCAGTAAAGAAATTGTTTCCATCTTTTCAAATTACAGGAAACCCTCTTTTACTCTTATCAATAGTGGTGTGTGATGTTAGTGATGTGTTTTTTGAAAGTCTAGAATGAGTCACTGTAAAGTCACTGAAAGGACACTTGTTACCACATTTACCTTTCTGAATATACTTAATTTACATTTTTAATGCAGTGTCTTTTGCCACAGAATAAGAATTTTAAAGCCTCTCCTGAAAAGAGGCTGAGGCAAGTTGTTACCAAGTAAATATTTCTAAGTCAGAAAAGATCAAATTAAGGGTGTTAGTAATTTTTACTAAGATATTATCTGAGGAACAGCAACTGGCTATGTGCATGGATTTTGAGTGCTTATGTAAACATTCTTTAGTTTTCTGTGGTTTTAAGTTCACAGTTACTAAATGAAAACAACCATCGATATCTTCTTATGATTTAAAACTGCTTATTTTCTTATTGATATATATTTCCTTTCCTATCTGATATGATAATTGAGTGTTTTAGAAAACCTGTACTCCTCTTGGGAAAAAACACCTGCAACTGGAGTTTGATTGCATTCATCTTCTGTATCTTAAACTTTGATTGAGCAGCAAAAGCCAACGTAAGGCCTCCAGTTTTTTTCAGGTGGTTGCTGGTGATTTATTTATTTGTTGTATAAACCCCGTTTATTATTAGTACTAAACTTCATTTTGAGAGGCCTTTAAACAGTAATGGTTTCAGGTATTTTAAATCAGCATTTTTTTTTAAAGCAGTCTGACTCTGCACTGTTGTGTTGCAAGCTCTACATCCTGGCCTGATGCTGATTGAATTTGAAAGGCCTCCACATGTTCAGGAGTTCTCAGTAGGCATCAGGTGGTTTTCTGAGACTAGCTGTTGCTTCTTTGCAAGATGCTTCTCTCTCAGAAAGACAGACAAAAGAGGATTTAAGGTTAATGAAAACCATGATTCTCAGCTGATAGTTTTTGGTGGACGAAATTTTTCCTCATTTTAAGGAGCAAATTTTTGGAGTGCAGATTTTTCTTTTCAGGAGCCCTCAGTGTAACTCTGGATATGCACACAAGTACAGCCACTCTACTGCTTCACAGCAGGATGAGAGAGGTGAGAGCTTCCAAAACTGTGAAGGGGCCTAAGTGAGTTCTCTTTTAGCATCAGAGGTTTTTGCTCTGTAGAGCTCATTTCCTGCTTTGCTGCCCGTGCTACTCCCATGTACACACAACCTCTGGGGCAGGGGGTAGGATTGGTATTGGCTTCGTGCACTGCTACAAGCACCTGTCCCTAGAGCAGAGGTGGTACCTGCCAGGAGCATGTTTGTTACCCGGATACAGATTTCTAACCCTGGTGGTGCTGGTCTGTTGAAAGAGACTATAAGGGAGCAGTTACAAATCCTCAAAGCAGTGAAATTGAGATGATGCATCTTTAATTACAGTGTAACACTACCTAGCTTTGCTTTTCTGAAAGCCCTTCTGGAAGGAGGAGGTAGGCACTGCAGTGGTGCCGATATGCAGATGCAGTACGCCAGGGATGTGGGTGTAAAGAGATTCATTCACATGTGACCGCAGGATGTTTTAAACAAATTCCTGCATTCTTGAATTGGCTAGCTTTCATTATTTTGCAATTCTGATAATATCCACACTTTGCTTATTGATATGTTCTCTGACTTTTTCTCTGTATGTTAATTTAAATTTAAAATGACTATGATTTGCCTAGCGACCAGCTAGTTTTTGTGTTGTGAATTCTCCAAATATCAGATTTTCTTTAATCCTGCTCCCCCCTCAACCCCCACGACCAAAAATACAAACCAGCAACCACATCCTATGTGAATAACTCTAGATTTAAAAAATTGAAGGAGATTACTAATTGCTTATGCTGTTCTCTTTTAAAAAGTGTGACATTTGTACCTTAAAGGCTTCTAAATTGTAAGGAGTCTTACCATTCAGTTTTGAAGCCATACAGTTGATCAGAGTGCTTTCCTCAGAAGTACAAAGCTGCTCAAGCACAGTAGTACAAAACTATTCAAGCACAGTATACAAGCAATGCAGAGTGAAATGTCCAGTTCCTACTAAAGTAAACGCCACAATAGGAAGCATTAAAAGAAATAAAGCTGCATGAAAGCAATTTATTTTTTCTTATGCCAGTGACTGTGTAGTAGCTGGTAGTATGGCCTCACCTTGAGCATTGTGTGCAGTCCTGGGCTCCACTAATTCAAAAGGATGGGAAGATCTTTGAATGTGTCCAGAGGGTAATAAAGCTGGTGAAAGGGCTGAAAAGAAAGTCCTGTGAGGAGTGGCTAAGAATTCAGGGCCTGTTTAGTTTGGAGAAAAGGAGGTTGAGGGGTGTTGGTGTCAAGCTTCCCTAATGAAAAACTACTGTTAAATAATATTACTACCAAATTTAAGTTCCTCACATTAAAATTTGCCTTTGATTAATAAATGCTAATCAGAATGTGCATTAAGTTCAGATTACTTTCTAACATGAAATGCCACTGGAAGGTGAAACAATTTGGAAGATTACACTATTACTTTGTACTTGTATAAAAATGTATGTATTGATGAGAAATATCAGTCTCATTTCACAGTATTAAAGAATATTGGGTAACTTAAAAATCATAATATGACAGATAAAACTTTGAAGGACTTTTTTGTTCATTAGATATGGGTAAGTTTCCAGCTGTCTACTTATTATTTATTCTCTAAATTCAATTATTTTGATAGAAATTTAAATATATTTTAATGCTGTGGTGTCTGACTCCTGCATGTTTTCCAGAGGTTTGCTACCACACTTGCATAAGAATCTTTAAGAGCCAATGGCATGATCCACTTAGTGGACTGTTGGTCAGGGATGAACAGCAGCTGTAAAGAAGATTCTGATACCTTGACCTAATATTTTTTCTATGTCATCCTTCCAAATTATCCACTGTCGACAGTGTTGGTAGCCAACACAACATGGGATTCTTTAATTAGAAAGATTTTTTTTCAGCAATAAGATAAGCTTCTGATCCCCAGTATTTTGAATGTTGCAAGAGGAAGTTGCAGCATGACTTTTTTTTAAGTATGTTTGTAGAAAATACCATTGCAGCGTTACTTTTTTTTTTTTTGTGAATTGCCAGCTCTATAAAATCTTTAGTTCTGAAAGGAAAACTGAAACTTACTTGCCTTTCACTAATAATGGGCATCTTGCAAGCCAGGCTTATGCCATTCAGCTCCAACTGACTGTAGCTACAATCAGTTCTTCCATGAGCAAAAATGCACAGTTATTCTGTAATATCTGCATAAACTGAACAGTGTTATTTCTAGAATAAAAAGTGACAATAACACCACTTTGATGTAATAGAGGTGTGTAGTTCCCATATGACATATGCAAACAACTTTCAGCTATTTGTGTGCCAAACCCAAGGTGCTAAGTGTTCCTGCTTGTGCTGTTAGTTTATAGTGACTGACCTTGGGAGCTCCTGTTTCATGGCCTCTTGTGCAGCAGTTTCTATGCAAGCTCAGCTGTTTATTGCACTTCTGTTTTAGAAGGGCTGTGGCACCTCTGTTCTAGTTCTGCTAAAACCTTGTTTTACTGTTGCATTTTGATTCCATAGTGTGTAGTGACATAGTAGAGTCCACAGAGTACGTGGCTTAAATGGGAAAGTCAAGGTTTCAAATAGAGGAAAAGGACTTAAGCATTTCTCCCATATATTCCTGCTACCTCAAGAGATCAGGTCATTGTCATTGTGTGGAGTCTTAGTGTCTGATGGCAGGGAAGAGTTTTTCATATGCTGATGTATTTTTATTCTGTAGGTTATGTTGCTTTTGTTCCATAGCCCAGTAGTCACACTTGCAGAGAGAGATGATAGGGTTAGGCTACATTTGGGATTTTTTTATCCATTTAGGATAGGAACTATCAGTAATATTGTTAATATTAATATTACTTTTGTGTATGTCTGTGAATTTAGCCATAGGTTACCTTGGAAACTAAGTTCAATATGAAATTATGCATTAAAGGATCTTGTTCTTCCATGTTACAGATTGTGGGAATTAATAGTGGATATGAAAAAAATATATTTTTGGTAATTTTATAATGCATGCCTCACTGCAAGAAAAGCAAAGCCTGAAAAAAGAGATATTGCTTTGGTATTGCCAATACTGACAGTGTTCTAGATTGTTCTCTTCATTCAGCAAAAGGCTTTAGAAAGTAGCCTTTATCTCAACTCATAGTTTTGTTCTGGGGTTTATATTTCAGAGGGGTGTTTTAAGGGAACCTCTCCATTAAAGCTTTTTTTGTCTTATATTTTGAGGAACAGTTAACTCTTTTCATTCTAAAAGGCATTTAATCTCACTTTGCTAATGACTTTCAATTTGGCTGTTGAAATAAACTGTTTGCTGTCTTCAAGTGTAGTTAAAACTTCCACAAAATGAGCTATAGATAGAAAAACAAGATATTCCCATTATATTTGTATTGCTGTAATATATTTCTTGTATGTGATTTCCAGTGATGGTAAAAAGTTATAGAAAATCAAAATGCCTGTATCCTCTAGAGCTGGTGGCTGCTTCAGAAATCACTTCTCTGGAAAAAGTCAAGAGCAGGGTTGTTCTGCATTTTCTTAGTAGGAAGTAGAAGATATGGAATGCATTCCTCATCAGGGGGATTATTTATCTCAGATCTGCCAAGTTTGATTCAGTCACATTGGGATTCTTTTTAGGGACAAGATGGAAACCAGTGCTGCAGGGTGCAAGTGAAACCTTTTCAAGCATCCTGACATGCGGGAGCTGCATTTGATTGACAAATGAGGGAAATGTCATATTCTTCTTAATCTATTTTGTTTGGTTGTTTTTTTTGGTTGGTTGGGTTGGGGTTTTTTTTGGTGTTTGGTTTGGTGTCTGGTTTTTTGTGGTTTTTTGGATTTTTTTAACCTGCCAGTTTTTCTGTATACCTCTTGAAGCGTTGGTATTAGGGGACATTCCTCTCTTCCCATTGGTATTATTTACACTCTTTGGAACTCCTTCCTGACAAATACCACAATATTTTGGATGTTACAATTCTTCTTACATGACAAAAGAAGCTTGTCATGTGTAGTGTTTCCCAGTGCACATCCCACAATGCAAGGAAAGAAGTGTTCTGTTTACTTGGAGACAAAAGGCAATGCCTTGTTGCTAAATGTAAACTTTATATTAGTGAAAATAAAGTACACTAAGATACGTTCCATGTATTGACAGTATTCTGTTGGAGTGGTTTACTAGAATGCAATCTAATGTGCATAGGATGTGGATTCCACCTGTGAAGCTGTTAATTCTTTGTGCTCCTGGTACTATTGAGAGAGTCATCTTGGTCTTAGCCACTGTCACCTCTAGATACCTGCTGTAACTCCAACTAAATGAAGTGCTGGGTGATGTCTGGGAATAGCTTCTGTTCGTGACAAAAATATGCAGTTAAAATAATATTTTTAATATAGTAGATCTTTGAATAATTTGAATATGATTCCTTTTTTTTAACCAAAACAGAAAGAAGAAGGAAAAATTCAAGGGCAGCTTAATAAATCTGATTCTAACCAGTACATCAGAGAACTGAAAGATCAGATAGCTGAGCTGCATCATGAGGTAAGCGATGTTATACTACTGTCTCATCACTTGTACGTTTTGTCCTTTCACCTATAGCACAAAATAATGTTTGGTTACATCATTTGACATTAAATGGGATTGGCATTTATGCTCCGTCTTGGTTTTTTCCTTAATTCCACTAGTTGATCATTTGTGTTGCATTTACTCCATTTGGAACTACATATATGAAAATTATCCCCTTTATGTCTTTATTTGCTACAACTATTAAGGTTACTAAACCTCATTTGTGCAATTAGAATAATCCACATGTAAATTTTCTTGCTGTTGCGAGGATGAATTTTATGTGGTATTATACTGAGATTGCTTAAAAAAAAAGGGATGCTTGCTTAATATCAGTTAACAGATTTTTAAGTTTTAAACTGCCAAAACCTTCAATCTATGAAATTTCTGTCTTCAAACTTCCTTGCTCTAATAGTTGTAGTAACTTTCTGTTAGTTAAAAAGATCAGAAGGTCTTGAAACCAAAATGGCTTATGTAACTCCTGTGCTCACTGGCTCATTTCAGTTCGTGCTGCATTGTGAAGAAATGTCTTTACCTAATACTCCATCGTGTGCAAAAAGCCTGGTCAGCTTTGCAGTAGAGTCTGCTTCTGTTTCCATGGCCTTTTCATACACAGCTCTGAGAGTGTTGCTTAAAACTGTAGGATTGTAGAACAATTCAACCTAATTGTTTGTTGCCTTTTTGCTTTTATTAAATAAACACATCCTTTCTTTAAATGTAGATAATGTTTTCATAACAATCTTAGTAGATCCAAGCTTTTAGGATCAGTCCCTTGAGATTTATAACACAGTTGAAGATCTTGGAATGTTGTCTGTGCTATAGATCGCTATGCTATAGATTGAGGATAGTCTCTAGGGCCATCAGTCCAGCACCTTTACCAATCATTAAGCTCACTTAAAAACAGATTTAAAAATCAATAACCTGGCTTTCTCCATTAAAGCACTCCAGCTAGTTTTGTTTGTTGCTTGCTTGAAGAATTCCCAGAAAACCATATATTTAGGGTATTTTTGCATTATGAACAAATAAAAACTATACTGATTTTTTCCTTTGCTCAGTATAGGTTTAAAAGGTAAGAAACACTGCTTTGGGGGAAAAGTAGAATTGCTGTTGGAAAGCTGCTCATATTTTTCTCTATACAATAATTTGTTGTATGCCTGGCTAAGCAACTGAGTTGTCATGAAGGCAAGCAATATTGTATGTCTTTAACGTGTATGAGTTAATGTGAACAGGTTGGAATGAAGATGAGGTTCATAAGCTCACAGAATAATGATAATTCTGAGTAATACCAGTGATTTCCTAAACAGTTCAGTCCTGCAGCATTTCAATTTGACAGAAAGGAGGTGCCATGAAGAGCATGAATTTCAACAGTAGCAGAGTTTGAGCAAGTTCACGTAGAAGAGCACTCTCCTTCCAGATATGTGCTTTGTGGTGGCTTAATTTTTAATTTCCAAACACCATAGGAAGAAAATCATTCTAGGATATTTAGGAAAAGTAAGAAGAAATTGTTTGACTTGATGATTTTACAGATCTTTTCAGACTGTAGTGTTTCTATGATTTCATGAAACTCTATATGCAATAGACATGTTTTATCTTAGCAGCATTCTGCATGTTTCTTTCCACAGACTTTATTCAAGCCTGGAAGTCTTTGTTTACCAATGACTTCTTTTCTTTTCCCCCCCCTTACTGTTACCTATCTATTTATCTAGTTTTAAAATAAAACTTTAAGAGGGAAAGTAGTGTTTCCTGCAGTGTTTCCTCAAAAAGCAAATTCTGAAGAAAATGGCAACAGGAAGAGGTAAAAGTGTTTGCTCTCAACTGCAAAATGTTAGGAAAAGTATAATTCAGTCAATGCCAGTTAAATAAATAACTTCCTTAAATCTGCACTGAAGTGTCTTCATGCATACATCCATTAATGACCATATTCTTTGTTTTTTGGCTAGCTGCTTTCTGATTCTACTTCTGCAAAAGCTAAAAGAAACGTTACACATTTGCAAATGCATCTTCCTGAAGATAGGGTGATGGTGTATGTGACATGCTGACCACAGTGGTTAGCATGTAAAAGGCACTGGAAAAGGAACAGGGCTCTTGGTGACTATATGGTTACCTTCTAATATATTGTAATGTGTAACTTTAAACTGCACATAAATGCAAATGTTAGGTAAAGCAGAAGTTATAATTTAAGGTAGGGCTGGGATGGATATGTATGAAACAAGATGAAACGTCTTGGCATGGCCATCAATGTTGATTCTGCTTATTTAACTTTTATTTCCTCTTCAGCACTGCTTTTTTACAGATTTTTTTTCCACCAGAAAAGTTGCAGGTTCTCCATCTGAAGGATGGAACAAAATAATGCAAATCCTATATTGAATACAAGTAACTACAGACTAAGTCCATATTCTGGCCTTTAGATAAACACCATTTCATGCCTTTTTCCAGCAGTGTAAATGTAAATGTTTCTGTAGAGTGGAGCCTGGAGGAGCTACATACTTTAATTCTATTTGGTGATATCATCCATCAGATGGCAATGGTACCAAGTTGTGGCAATAATCCATCCTAATTGCAGATTTCTTGTGGAAGATCTACTGCTTCATTAGTGTTTGCAAGCCAGGCCAGTAGCCAGGCACAGGGCAAATCTAGAATATCAGTGAGGAACAGTTTGACCCTTAGTACTCAGATATTTCTCTCATATTGTTCCAATGTGGTAACCGAAATCAGCTATGTGTTGGAACTCTGCATGCTGTATCAAATGATTAATCCATGGATTCAGATTACAAAGGGCAACTGGTTGGAAGTTTTTGTGAGTATAAACAAAACTTTTTAAAAATAAAATTAATTTTGGTCATTTTTCTGAACTCAAAATTTTGCATGCTCCATAAGATTATTGTAGCTTGCAGCCTAAAAGAAAAAATTCAGCTGCTTTTGTTACTCATCTAGTAATGCTACAGTCAGTCTTCAAATAATATTATAAAAAGACTTATTTGTAGCAAATTAAAGTTGTGTTCCTGTTACTGAATAAAACTCGCTGGAAATGGGTAGCATGGCATCTAAAACTGACCCATGAGCCACATTGGTATTAAATGTACAAGGTAATTAAATAGAAAAATACGCTTTTTTTCGTTATTATTCAAATACAGTAAAATAACTATAAATGGAATCATTGGATTTTTGCCTTGTTCTTACAAGCTGCCTGCCCAATTCCTTTTAAACCTAACCAGAGGATTTTTGTAGCATGGTAAGCTGAGTTGAATATTGACTACTTCAGAGTAAGTCTTAAACATGTAGTTGATGAACACTTCAGGAGAAAAAACAGACAAAATTTGGAGCTTTGAGAACATTGTACAAGCAGTTGTCAACTTCTGCTCTACTAAGCTCTAGATTTCTGCTTTAGTGTTGAACACTGCCATGTTAGGTTAATGGTTGGACTCTGTAGAGGCCTTTTCCAGCCTTAACAATTCAATGGTTCTATGCACATTTTCTTAAATCTATTTACATGCACCTTTTTCTTTACACTCATTTGAACTACCAAATAAGGATTAGAACATAAATATTGAGTGTAATTTGCAATGTTATGTAAAATAGTGAATTAATTCTTAAATTCTTCAGTGCAACCATGACTTCATTCAGAAATCGAATACATACTTACTTGCATTTTGAACTTTAGTAAACATATCTGCTTTTATGCTCATTCCCTAAAAAGTTACAGCTATCCTGTAATATTTTACACAACCTATCAATATTCAAAGAACAGCTGATGCATAATGAAAGGATACTCAGACTGAAGTATTTCTAGTTAGCCAGTAGCACATCCTGTGATAAGTAATGTATATTAAGTTCAGTTCTTCCTTTCCTCCTTATTGGCTAAGTTTGTGATTTACTGGGCACAAAGTTGTTAGGTGGTTGTGACTTATGACTTTATTGTTGAAGGCTGAAAGTAGTGTGAAAACATGAAATGTTGAGGATCATCACAAACAGGAAGTCATGATGTAAACTTCTTTCAGAGCTTTTAATACATCCTAGCCCTAGACACTCTGCCTTTTCAGAGTCTCGTGTTCAGTTGCTATTTGTTCTTTTCACTAGTTGAAGTCTTTCCACCTAGCATTTTCTTCTTCCATTTCCCTCCCATTCTTAAAGCTATCTCTGCATAATTCTTGACTTCTAGCTTAGTGGGGTTTTAACTTAAAATGCTTTCTCATTTCTGTGAAGCAACTTTTGTTACTCTTGTCAGTAAGTACAGAAGCTTGGTTGCCCTGTGTTTGACACAGGAGAAATAGTGATCAGTCTATTCTGTCACTTGACCTTCCAGTTCATGTCCTTTGACTGATGTGACATAAAAGGCATGAGCACACAGACACTGTAAGGTTGTACCATGGTTAGATACTTTCAGGCTGCCCCAGGATTGCCATTACTTCACAGAAATTGCTTTCACTTAACATTCCAGTATCTAATCAAATGCAACTTCTGTGAAGCATTTTTACTGTTCAAGAGAATATCTCACAAAGCAGGTAGTACTTCAGTAAAGCTGTTAAGCTATGTGGAAATGAATAGATTAGAAGTTTGGACTGTTACAAGTTTCCATTCAGAAAATTTGAAGTCTTAATTAAAACTATGACTCTTGAACAAGCTGTTAATCTTTTTAACACAAATCATGTACTGGAGAAACAACAAGGAGGTTGTTTGTAATTTCCCGCTTTTCCTTTTAATGCAAACTGAATGGAATTAAATGATTTATAAATTGCTGAAGTTCTGCATTTCATGCACTACCCCTCTGTATGTGCAGTCACTTTATATATATTACCCAGCAGCTGCCTCTGCTTCCTGTTGGATGTTGCAAGGCTTGTATGTGTTACCTAGATTACAGGGGTGGTACAAAAGATTAGAATTGATGTGCTTACCCACAAACTATGCTGGCAGACCACAAGACACCTTTGGAGACAAAAGCAAGTGGTTTCCAGTCTTTCAGACTTTGTGATTTAGGACTGAAGCGCTTAAGTGTAAGTTGTTTCAGATGAAACTTTACAAAGTTTGTCTTCGTCACCCTGTTAGGTGATTTTTATTTCTCTTGGAATCTTTTAAAATGTTTGTTTTGCTGTAAATTTTCAGGTTTTTATCTTTATATGCTGAAGTATTTTAGACGTGGATTTGTTTTAATCTATGACAGTTTTCATATTAAAATTGAACTGAATTCTGCACTGAATTCTGCCTAACATGTGTTGAAGTCCACAAAAGCAAATAGCCTCTACAATTTGGGATTGCTGATGTGTATTGGCTCTCTGTGTTAGAAGACAGCTTTATGAAGGCATCAGCAACATAGAGAAACAACGCTTCCTTCACTTAAGATATTTTTTCCTTAGAAAGGAGGAATATGGATGTTGAAGATAGCCCATTTTTCGATTTTACTATGACATCTGTGCATCTGCAGTGACTATTCCACCCACCATGAATTTAGAGAGCTGACTGCTGGAGTTTAGGAAGAACATTGTGAAAGTACTACTGCATATTTTGCCTTTTTTTGTGCATGCATCTGCTATTGACCAATGTCTGACGGAGAACACAGTTTTTTCCTGGCTGTTTCTTTCTATTGAGATATCCTCTTGACAAATAATTACTAGCGATACTTTGAGAAGCAAGGATGGTGTGCAAGTCTCATGCAGGTTGTTTGATATTTGAATGAAAACCAAAATTCTGATGTTAGTGTGGCACACTGGTTCAACATTTAGAAAACTCTCTGCAAACTTGTCCAGTTAACAAAATCTCAGCATGGTTGCTAGAGAAGAACAAGACGGCAAATAACTGGAGCATTATTATTCTGCCAAAATAATTTTCAGGCATTTAGAAGATTTTATAATAGTACTTTCAAGTGAAATTCTAGAGATTAAATTCTTGCATATTGACAATGCAGAAAATGGGGTGTTTTAAAGGGTATTTCCCATTTCAGTATCTGAAAACTTGATGGCTCTTCAAAGAAGCAGTGAGCATTAGTTTACTACTCTTCCATTTCCACATACGTATAGTCCATCTAGCAATGGATCTGATATTATGTTTTAAGAACCTAATGCAGTCAGTAAGATTCTGATATAGGTATTATCTCTTGGTCTGATCGTTCTCCTGGTGAGCTAACATTTTAAGATTGGCTTAATGAAAAGAGATATAAAAGTTGGAGATTAAATACTATGCTTTTAAAAGATTTTGCTTGTGTAAATAAAATTCAGGACACTTTAAGTAATGACTTTGAGGATAAATAATGTATAAGTTGTGATCAACAGAGTAATTGCTTATATGGCTGAATTAAGGATACATCTTGCAACTTGCAGTAGCTTTCTAGGCTTTCACTGTTGAAACTAAAATGGAGAAAGGAAAGTGAATTGGTAGCCCATTAGTATGAAGTATTAGAAAATTTCATCTATATGGACCAAACAATTAAATACCTAAATAAAATTCAATGCACATTAGTACACAGAATGAAATATTAAAACCACATTAACAGTTCCTTTAGTCTTAAATACCATAACATATGGTAGGTAAACTGTGTTTTAAAGCTGTCAAATTATTTCCTCCTTGTATTTTTTTTATTATTAGTTAAAAATTTTAAATCAGTGAGTGGTTCTGGGCCTCAGCACAGATTGGTCCAGGTTGTCCCCTGAGGAGATGAGGAAGTATCTTTACAAGCAGCTAAATGATGATTCCTGCATTGGCCATAGATGAGAACAAAATTTAGATGCTGCGTGTGGCCTGTTGGAGTAGCACAAGATGAACTGGCCACTTCTAGCAGCATTCCTAGCTCCTATTTCTCACATAGTAATTGCATCTGGGCTTGATGATGGGATAGCAGTGGGAAGCATTATTCCTTTCCTCTGTTAATTTTATTATTAGGCTTCTATTGAGTGCAGTTCAATGCTTACCAAATCAAATGTTCTGTTGTCTCATGCACCACTCGATTACATTCATAAGCAGAGCAAATAACTTGGAGTAAATAACACAGCTTTGCATAATGGAGATATGAGGATTAACTGGGAAAAGTGAATTCTAGTTAAAGTTCAACCTACCAGAAATTTTTTCAAGTTCTCTGAAGACATACTTAGAGAGTGATGGATAGCAGTGGATCACATCATATGTGCAAATGAGAATGAGAGAAGATCAGATTTATCACCATTTAAGTACCTGAGGAACAAAAATAGGTAACATTTCTTTCATCAGAACTAAGGCAAAACCAGCAAGGTCCAGAAGGCCTCATACTCTTCCTGTAATATTTGCAATTAGAGATAATGTTCTTTTACTCAGTCTCCTGCCAACTTATTCCCCCTCCATTTCTTCTGGAAACTATTCCTTTTTCATGTAGTACAAGCACAACTACATTTGTTTCTTGGAAACTCATTTTACTTGCTCACTTTTATAAAACCAACTGAGATTTGTGGGATTCATTCCAGTCAATTTTTACTTCAGTCAATTGTTTTCCCTTCATAGTTCTTGGTAAAACATGGCTCTCAGTAATGTTGTTTGACAGTCCTGTATTAATTCTTGCAAAGCACTTGTTTCTCAATACAGATTAGAGTCACTTTAAAATCTTCTAATAGTTTTTTTTTTTTTACTAGACAAATGCTTTCAAAATATGTGACTTTCTATAAATGTTTTCTTACTTGATAAGAAATGTTGTCCCTGAAAGGAAATATGTTAGCCCTCAGATTTACAAAGTAAGCATTTCAGCTTATGGTGGAAGTTTATAGCACAATAAATCATGTGCTTTTCTTTTACCGTATCTTGCAAGCACAGTTGGACAAGAGATGATCAGATTTTTCCCTCCCCACAAGTAAAGTTCTTGCAAGGACAGCTAAAAATGTAGTTGTTTTACTAGTATGTGTCAAAGTTACAGAGCCTCTGTGCTAGCAGAGTCTGATTTAAGTGGTTGTGGTCAGTCTGAGGAACCTGTGATGTGATAAGATAGCGTTTGTGAGGTCATGTGGTTTGCGAACACCCAATCTAATGTAGCAGCTTTGTCTGCACAGGACAGTTAAATATATAGTCTGTGCTTGAGAAAAGTGAATTGCTTTATTCCTTTAACTTAGCTTGTCCTTAAAAGAGTCCGAGATGTTATACTGGTTTGACAATGCCCAGATTGTTACTGAAAGACTGAACAGGAGATTTATCCAGTAATTATCCAGTAACTTTCTCCAATTTAGTTAACCTGCTCTTAAAAAAAACCTAGCTTTAGAAACTATCTCACTAAATAAGCAATTGACAGGCAGATGGAAGATACAATGGAATCACTGTATATTTTATGCCCATCATTTGTTTAATTCAATTAACTTTGAGTGGTCACAGTGTAATTAACATAGACATGTTACACATGCCCAAAACAACAGTATTGATTCCATAATGATGATACTTCATTCGATGACTTGTCATCTTTGCATCAGATAAAGTTGATTCCTCTCCCTTCTCTCTTGGTAGCAACACCATAGACAAAATATTTTCCATCCCTTGTGAGGGTGAAGGAGACTTCTAAATGTGATCAGTGTAACCAGGAGAGTGATGTAGTCGTAGTCTCTCCTTAAATGGAACAGGTATGACTTTGTTTACTTGGATGAGGGCAGTGGTTTTTGGTATGAATCTCAACTGTTTCACTGCTACTATTGAAAGATGGAATTCAGTGGTAAAATAAATGAAGATTGGTGATTGCTGTTTTTATAAACATTTCCCCCCTTTTTTTTTCCTGACTCTATCCTACATATCATAGCTCCAGATCTGTCCTTCTGAGCAATGTGATAGTTCTTCATTGCAGCATTAGAGATGAATATAGCTAGCTATAATTAATTACACTGTGTCCTTTAAAATTTGTGTGGGTTGCCAAAGCAAGTAAACTGATTATAGATAAAGTTATTTCATTGTCATGGCAATAATGGTCTTAATTGTTGAAGCTGCATGATCTGTCTGCTGTACTGATTAGAACTATGTCAGGGTCAGTCATGTTTTTCTGCCTAGAAATCAAGTTTTGGGGATTGAAAAAATGGAGGAATTGAGGTTCTACAGGTTTATCTGAGTGGTTGTTCCTCCCAACAATTGTGTGTTGGCACCCATAGCACAGGTGCTGGCTGTGGGAGACAACAAGCTCGGGAGAAGATTGCTATATATTAGTTTGTAATAGGTCTCTGTAAATTTATCTGAATATAAGTGGGGCAATGTGGTGGAAACACCTCCTAAAATTCTTTTATCAATTTGAGTTGGTAGCCAGCACAGATGAAATTGTTTCTGCAATCCGGGGCAAAAATGTTGCTTAGTCCATTTAAAAATGCTGAGTTTAAGTCTTGTTCTAAAAGGACAGAGTAAAAGTGTGAAATGCTCATTTCCTGTAACTGTTGCCTGTAATGGGTGCATTTTCAGTCTCTGTCAGCCGGTACATTCTAGTTAATGCTTGAGGTTTCAGTAACGTTTTTATTTATAGATGCATACAGTAGGGAGAAGGAGTATTGAGATTTAGATATTTTCTTGAATATAATAATTGCAGTACATTAAGTATGATTATACTGCTGTTTTAAAAGATTTTTGTTGTTGTGTCCTCATTCCAAACAAACACTTCCATTAGAGCTTCTTGTAGAATGTTTGTGGGAACTTTCTATAAATAACTAGCTAGTAGGTAGAAGGAAAATTCCTAGACCTTTTGTCCTGCAACTTCCTTGGGAATTGCACTCAGTCTCACTACAACAAACCTGTCGGGTCTTAAAAAACTTCCTTCAAGAAATAAAACCTGACACAGATACCAAATACTGACTTCTTTTCAAAATAGCATTAAAGCTAGGTATTCCTCAGTGCTGTTACTATTTCAATTGTATATTTGATACCTAACTTCAAAGTTTAACTTGATTACACTGCACTAGATCAAAACCAGATACATCAACCATATAGTGCAGTGATCAAAAAGTCATGACCTCCCATTGATCGCTTTATTGGTTTCCTGTTCTGATTCACTGGAAACCTTCTGGTCTGAACATTTGTTGCTGGTTTTTATCTTTGTCACGTTTACAATACAGCAGATTCATCTATGGTAAAACTGATATACTGCATACATTTAATTTAACATCATATTTCGTTTTAGCTCAAGTGCTCTCAAAATGATAATGTTGAAAAACCCCACATTTTACAAAAGCTTATGTCAAGAAACTTAAGAGTATATTCAGAGCAATATGATATAAACAGGTGGACAACTGGAGATGTTCTTTCTTTAAAGCATTAAAATTGATTATATTAAAGCTTCCTTACAGCTGTAGGGATTTTGTAACACATTTTGTATTACTCTTAGACAGACTATGACTTACAGAAGCAGGAAATTTAAAACAGAGGCCAAGTATTTAAATGCTGTTAAAAAAACCCCAAAGCCTGAAATTACTTAGTCTTGGAAATTCTCTGCTGATCTTTTGCTTTTCACTTACAACACACTGGAGGGGTTTGAGCTCTGTTTAGTGGTATGGTCAGCAAAGTTAATTTGAAATAAATATTTCAGGTTGCATAGCAATATGTTACTCTTGGTCATCCTTTTAAAAGTATGAGTTTCAAAACCAAAAGTAATAGTTTCCTTAAACAGGAAACTTTAGTAATTAATCACGTACATAATCTTGGTTTCCAAAGAGCTAAAGATAAGTGAGGCAGATTCAATTAATGTTGCACTACCTTATGACTGTTGCTTTTAATCCTACTAAAGATGGAAAAAAAAAAAAAAAAGTCAGTCTATAGACTCTCTAGGATTTTTAACTTTTATCAATAGCAGCCATACTGGCACAGCCAGAAAAAGGAGCCTAGGTCTGTTCGGGTGTTTAATACTGTCATTCACTGCTGTTCTGACTTGAGCCCACAGAAGGATTATCCAGCCTGGAGTTTACTACTTGATCTGATTTCAAGGGCATTCAAGGGGGGTTTGCTGCAATTGCTCGAAGAAGTGGCTAAAGGATACTGTGGCTATTTTAGATTGAATCCATTTATAAACTCCAAAAACCACAGAATCACAGAATTAACTAGGTTGAAAAAGACCTTTGAGATCATGGAGTCCAACCTATGACCTAACACCACCTTATCAACTAGACCATAGTACTAAGTACCACATCCAGTCTTGAACACCTCCAGGAATAATGACCCTGCCACCTCCCTGGGCAGCTCATTTCAATGCCCACACACTCTTCCTGTGAAGAATTTTTTCCTAATGTCCAGCCTAAACTTTCCCTAGCACAGCTTAAGACTGTCGTCTTGTCAGTTGCTGGTTGCCTGGGAGAAGACCCCCTATCTTGCTATAACCTCCTTTCAGGGTGTTGTAGAGAGTGATACAATTTCCCCTGAGCTCTCCTGCTCAGGCTTAACAACCCCAGTGCCCATAGCTGCTCCTCGCAGGGCTTGTGTTCTAGACCTTTCACCAGCCTTGTTGCCCTTCTCTGGACATGTTCTAGCATCTCAACATCCTTCCTAAACTGAGGGGCCCAAGACTGAAACTGCACTTGAAGTGCAGCCTAACCTGCTGGGTACAGGGGAAGAATGACTACTGCATTGTAGTACCTGAGGGATGTAATGTTTGTCTGGACTGATGTTTGTGTCCTTAATGGCAACATATTTCCCATTAATTCCATTGGAGCTGCTCCAATGACTTGATTTTTCTTTGATAAGCATTTCTCCAAAAGAAGTCAGTGGGAGTGCTTTTAAAGAAGTGGGCCTTAAACTGGAGTCATCTCATTGCAATGGGAGAGTCATCACATAGTAGCAGTCAGCTGTTAGGTATGATAAGGGATCCCATGAGATGCTCTGGGCAGTCTCAGGGATTGTTAAGAACTCCACCTTATTTTTATTTATTAATGTTAAATGTGATTATAATTTAATAGATCATAACTGATTTTTTTTATTGGCTTGTAACATAAATCTCTATTTTCATAGTACCAAGTTGACAGTGTTTTTCTGAATTATAAAAGAGGTTTTTGAAAATCTTTAAGACTTGTTTCTTCAGCTAAATGTTGTTAGATCATATTTTCTGCAACATTCTAGTTTTCTTTTGAATCTTATGAAGAGTTTCAACTGTTACTAAGGTTGGAACAAGTTAAGAGGGAACTCTGATTTTTTTAGATTCCTCTTGCTATAAGTAAAAGCACTGAGAGTTCAGGATCTTTTTCTTTAAATAAACATTTATTTAAATAAATAAATAAATTTCTGCCAAACCCAATTTTATTCACCCAAGGCAGTGGTCATATTTTTATCTCAGTTGTGTATTTCTTGGTTATTTTACTATGACTAGATTTAATATTTATTGGCAAGCTTTATTAAAACCTGTCTTTACTGCTTTGGAATTGAATAAATTTAAATAATTAGTTACTGAAGCCTTTTAAAGGGAGTAGACAGTAGCATTTTAGTTTGATTTTTCTCCACTGAACTTCTAACTTAAAACCTCATAGGTTACTACATAAAAATGTCTCCCAGAGCTTAAGTTGAACTCTTCACAAAGTCCCACTTGAAAGTTTGATGTATGTTCCCTAGTCAAAAAAAACCAAAGAGACTTTGAAATATAACTTGCTCGCAACTGACTATCACCCTTCAAACTTGATTTTATTATTTAATATAGAACACCTTTTGAATTGTTTAAAACTTCTAAATTTCTCTTTACTGTTTCTCCTTCATGCCTGGCTTGATGAGGCAGTCAGCATCAGGTAAGAAAGTTTATTCTAAGGTTCAAGGATCTGATTGTTAGCATTTTTTCAGCCTTTCTATATTTGTGGAAGTACACTATTACCTGTTAAGAGTATGTACAGTTAAAGTATTTTCATATGTTGACCAGTAGACATACAGTTTGTCTTTAAAATGCTGAATTCTTTAGACACTAGAAGGTATATAAATGCACACATTAAGATTTTGTTCTTGATTCAGTTGGCTTTTGAAGGGATAAGGACGATATATAATTTGATGTTATTAACCCTTTGAAATGTCCTAAAGACCATGTGACTGTGCTGTATGAAAACTGGGTTGACGCTGCAGCCATCTAGACAATGTGACCTGGATTTGAGAATTTAAAGCAAAACACATGGGATATACCAGACCTATTTTTTTATTGGTTGCATTTTTATTTTAGCAGATGTGATCAGATTTGCGATTCTTGCAAAACTGAAGCACTAAGGAACAGGTTCATTTAAATGTCACTTTGTGGAGTGACAGAGATCTAGTTCCCTTCACATGAAGGAAGGCCAGACCAAAACTGAAAGCCTTTAACCAATATTGACGGTACAAAAGAGAACAGAAACTAAGAGACCCTGGCATGCAAGTCCATACTTTGCTGTAGTTCCTTCAGGGATAAGGATGGAGTAGAACTAGGGTATGAAGGAGTGTTTAGATTGGATCCACACATCCTGCATTCCAAGCCCTTAGCTGGATTTCCCATTGTCTCCATGTGCTTGCCTAGATGAATGGCAAGATCTTGGCCTAATGCTTTAGTTCCTACTTAAGCTCTTTTTCCATGTTCAAATGAAACACTGACAGCAAGAATCTCAAGTCTGTCTTTAAAAGCTGATAAATGAACTTCACTGTGATTAAGGTGATTATTCATCTATTGCAAAATTTAAGCTATACCAACACAGTGGCAAACATAGAATTGGTAGCTACAAATCAAGAAAGATGTTTTCAAGTTGGTATTGAGTCCTCTGACGTCACTGGCTTAGCATGCAGCATCAGCCAAATCATACAAGGCAATGTTGGGCATTAATAGGAAGTATATTAAAAACCAAATAAAGGGGGTTTTATTGCCACTTGGTATCTAGATGGATGTAGAGAGTTTAAAGGGGGTCTGTAGGGAAGTTAAATGGCAACCAAAATTACCGTTGTCTTGATTAATGCCTGTTTATGAGAGGTTAAAATGGATTGGAACTCATCTGCTCTGGAGAGAAAGCTGAAGGTGCTGTGATGTAAATTTCAGGATAATGACCGCAAAATTGCTTTTCACCACTTGTTCCTGCATTGTTAGAATTTGGGGGCAGTTACTAAAACAAGTAGATTAGTTTAAAACAAATAAAAGAATTTCTGGAATTTACTGCCACAGGAAGATGTGGAAGTAGACAGCAAATAATATAATCAGTCATGGACAGCTGATCTATAAATGTGTGCTGAAGCAGTTAGAAAAAGATTTCACTCATACTTGCTGCAACAGCTTCTGGGGAAGTGAATGGAGGCTTGGTAATACGGATGTCCTGTTATCACTGTTGGAGGCTGATGGATTGTTGCCCTGAGCCAATAGGACAGTCATGTTCCTCCCTCGAAAAAAGATACTGCTTTTTCTTTTAGAAGTGTAAAGCCTCACTTGCTAGTAAAGTTATGTAAGAGTAAAAAACTTTATTTCAGGAAACCTCCATTTTAGAGCTTTATGCTGGCATTGACGGCTTTGCATTGTCTTCAATTGCACTGAAGTGCAGGCTGTCTGCAAGTTGTTTCAAATGCTTTCAGAAGCCATACAAAGCATCCCTGTTGCAATAAAAATTCCAAATAATCAAACTCCTTCAGAAATGCTCCTGAACAGATATTAGGTTGAATGGCCCCTGAACTACCTTCAACTGTGACAGTACGCTTGCCCCTGTCAGTGCAGCCTAGTATGCTGTTACCTTCTCCACTGCCCAGGAACAGGGAGGGTTCGAGCTTAGCCTCCCGTGTTCAGTGGTGCTTCAGCAGGGTTGCTCTCTAGCCTGTTGATCCCCATAACACGAACCAGGTCTGCTGCAGTGTTCTGGCTGAGGTGGCCATTACTGAAGCAGCCAGAAGTTGTGGAGCTCTGTGACCATTGATAGATGAATAGTGTGTATTCTCTGCACTAAGCTTATGTTTCTTCACAGCAGTCTGTTTCCCCTTGCATGTGAGGAGTGCTTAAGAAAAAAAGGCAGGCAAGTGTAAAGCTGCATATCAAAAGAGTTTCTAGAAAGTCAGAGATTTGTTATTCTAATGAAAGGATGCACAAAGATAACACAGTGTTTTCAGAGACTCCCTTTAGGAATTGGCAAAGGCTGTGTCTATTCATGATTTTTTTCACCAACAGTATTTTCCACAAACTCCCATTTGGAAAGGTTACTGCGTAAAACTGTGAAACCATGATTTTGTCATGTTACCTAAATAACTTCCTCTAAAGGTATCATGTTTAAGTCTTCAGGAAAACAGTTGAGGTCATTGGCTTGGCTTTCTGAGTGTTCAAAACAACTAACATTGAGTATCAGCTTTGTAATTTCAGGTTAACCAATGGCTTAACCGTACAGACCTAAAAGCATATAATTTCTTACTCTAATATGAAGTTTATAGTCATTTGTACAGCAGTTCTTTTTTTTTTTTTTTCCCTGTGGTGAGGGTGGAGAGAAATTGTTGGGTTTCTGTGTTTTATTTTCTTAGTGACTAAAATTGATAGCTGTTTTGGAAAATTCATGTGGCAGCTAATCTGATCATATTGCAGGATATTTTCAGGAATAATATTTCTAAATAACACAAGGATGTCTGTAGCAGGCTTTCTGCAGCTAGGTACATAAGCTAGTAACAATTATCTATTCTAGATATATTTGGTATAAGCTGATTTTGCTTGCATCATGAGTTATGTTGTGCAAGTGTGCAGCTCTCTTTTGCTTGTCTTTATACAAAGTCCTCATGAAACAACAGCAGCCTATGTGTAAGTGAAGAAAATGCAAAAAACTGATGTTAGTATGTATAGTAACAACAAAGGTTTAGATCTACATTATGTACCCATATTCCCAACAGGGATTTTTTTATATAACATTAAAAGCTGGAGTTTTTACATGCTAACATGCAATTTAATGGCTTCTAGCATGATTATGACTCTTGTAATCTTTTTTCAACTCCTTTTTTATTCTCATCTTCTGCACAAGCCCATGGTAAGTACAGAGATTCCTTCTTCCCCAAATGGCCAGGTAAAAATCCCCTATTGGTCAATATTGAAGACATACAAGCACTTCTTGTTTATCAAAGTGAATATTGCTTCAGATTTCTGAAACATCAACCTGATTTCAGTAAAGAAATTCTTCAGCATTTTATTCTTTCTGTTCTCCAGGTCTCTTATTGCAGAAAGTCGCTTCCAAAGTAGCACTTGGTGCATCTTCCTTTTAAGCTTTTAGAGTGACATTAGGAAAGTTCTATAATCCATTTTCAATGTTTATCTGCATCTTCAAGATTTTTTTTCTTAATATTCTTAGACTATCAAATTGACCCTGGAGTATTTGCTACTAAGGCTAAAAAAAAATGAAATTCTAGATCAAAAAACCAAAACACCACAAAAACAGCCAGCCTCCAGAATGTCTTCCATGAGTTGCAGTTATTTTTCATTAAGTTAACAGGGGACTTGCCAGACTTCAGTGCTTTGGGCTTTAGTTTTGAGTGGCTTGAATGCATGGTTGAAATCGCGTGTCACTCGGCAGCACACTGAATTAAAATGTTATCTATCCATGGTCTGACAATAACTTTTGTCTTGTTTGATGTTCTCTTAAAACTGCAATTACAATCTCTTTATGCTGTACAGAGATGTTTCTCTCCTACTGCTTGATCTAAAATCTTGTTGGATCTGAATTAGATAATTAAGACACTTAATGTTACAATGTTGACCAAACTAAACATATTTTTTTCTGTGACTGTGAGAAGCTGGCAATATTCACTTGGGACCTTGGGGGCGGGGGGGGGTAGGGGGAGGGGGCGCTTTCTGAAGTAAGAAATCAGGCAATATGAGAAAGAATGGAGCTGTAAAAGTAAAATGTTAAGGCCAAAAGTGCTGTCAAAACAAATAGGCCACTCTAGAAAATAGAAACCATCCTTGTGGGGATATTAAAGATGCAATAAAAGAGGAATCTCTCATTACTGATTCTCTAAGTACCTTGATTATTAAGCCTTAAAACTGTAATACTAGAAGTGATCATCAAGTGTGCTACTTTTGGAATTTCATTTTATCCAGTAAGAGTTCAATGAGGTATTTAGTGAAAATGCACTTTTTTGGTTTTTTGTTTTTGTTGTTTGGGGTTTTTTATTTCTGGACTCTTGAGCTCTGATTAACTGTCAACTTCAACTTTTTCTAACAGATCAAATGTCTAAAAGGCCAGAGAAACTTCTCAGACCAACCCACTTTTGATGGGATTCACATTGTCAACCATTTCACAGGAGATGATGAATCATTTCATTCTTCTGATGAAGATTTTATAACTAACTCCATACAGGAGAGTGGGGTGAACTTTCATCTTCCCAGGAGGACTGGTCAGATGTCATTGGATCACACACTTGTAGACAGCAGTGACAGTGATACTGAGGAAAGTGCCCTTCAGACTGGGAATTCAGACAAGATGGTTTCTAAACAGAGAAGAATGGAATCTTATTCTACTACTGTGTGATTATCACTGTGACTAGCACTGAAGACTTCCATATTTCTTTACGGCTGAGATCATGAGGGAACTGAAACCATCCAGCAGTTGGTTTAGGTAACTATTGGATTTGGTCTGGCCTGTTATAAATATATACATGTACTGTCTATCTGCCTTCTCTCTTTGCCAAATCTTCTAATGACATACCATTGCCATAAAACAGGCTGGGAAGAAGTCGATGGATGACAGTTTTGACAGTATTACTGAATGTTCTTTGGTTTAGAAACTACAAATATATTATTTCTTTAATGTGTAAGAAGCAATTTTGCTGTTCACAAAAACAGGAATTATTTTCCTCAAAAGAAATTGCTTTTGTGCAATATTTTATGCTCTGAACAAATGTGTATGTTTTACATTGTTATCCTTTTGTGATCAAGATGGACCCTAGAGAACCATCTGATCGTGACACACACACACATATATAATTATCTTATGCTTCTAAATTAGATTTGTTTTTTTACTGAAGTTATTGGATGCCCACAGAAGGCTTGAAAGACAAGCCTTTATCTGTACTACTTCATATATGCAAATAATGGTCACTAATGTCATAAAGGTGTTTTTCACCATTTTCACTAAAATCTATGTGCATCTGCTTTTGATGTTGCTAAATAATAACTGGTCTGAATATGTTAATTACAATGATGTTTATTTTGTACATATTTATGTATCTACACCAAGCTGAAAATGTACATTACTCCATTTTATATGAGGAATGTAAATGTTGCGATATTACTGTCTCTGGTATTCTAACAGGAAAATGAATTCTGTATATACACACTAAAAGTGAATTACTAAATAAAGGCAAAACACTAACTTTGCATTAAGTTTCAGCCTAGCTACACTAACAGGCTCATGTCATAAATGCTTGTTCAAAACACTATTGACTGAAATCTTTTATCTTCATGTATATGTAATGAAAATAAATTTTTCATGATTTAACAAGGTTACAGCATTTACTGTTTAGTCCCTTCCAAGCTCTAGTCCTTGGTTACCACAGTTACTGGTGGGTTCTAGCTAGGTTCAAATAAGGTGAAGAATTATTCATGTCTTAGTTCTAATGAAGACATGGTCAGTGCAATGCATAGTCCTCTTACAGTTTAAATTACAAAGCTATCTAGGAAATAAGCTATTGTTGCCATCACCAAATAGCTGTGATTGAGTAAAGCAGGAAGAGCTGAGCTGAACAATCTGCTTCCAGTCTCCTGAAAACTGAGATCCAGTCAAACAGCCTTCACTTCTTGAACAGAACAAGATACTCTGCTGTCATATGAACATTTACTTGCCCTTTCAGACACATTTTAGTCGAGAATATTCTGTTATTGCCATCTTATGTAATTAAGCAATCATTAAGACTTCTTTTAGCAGTCTTTTGCAACTGTTGTATTAAATAAAAAGTAGCAATGCAGAAGTTTGATACTGATAGGCAGTGTGTATGTTAACTGGTTTGCTACCCACGAGAAGCAGTGTAGTTGTTTAAAATTGCAAAAAGTGTGGAAGCATTCTGCTGAATGCATCTGCTAGTCCCATTAGGCATTTCCTTTCCCTTTTTTTTGAATGTGTTTTCGGAAAGAAACAGCACCACTGAGGAGATAACAAACGTTCAAAGAATGATAGAGAAGACCATATAGAAACAGCACATGATGGGCATCTCAACAATATCATCTGCCCAGTTGCAATCTAATTTAAATCTTCAAGCATGTAGGAGACAAATTCCAAACTGATTTCTGCAGCTCCTAACTTGTTTCAGTATTTGTGCCAAATTTCCCCTCAGCCTACCAGTAAATATATCGTTCCAAGTACAGCTTGTGGAAATTGCCACCTCTGAGTTGGATTAGCTGAGTGATTCTTATTCTGTTAAAAATGTCACGTATGCAAAACCAAATGAGGAGCATTTTCTTTCACAAATGAGTAACAGTTGTCTTCTTTCCTTCCAATGAGCATCTGCTAACTTATGTTTGCACCTGGATCATTGTTGCCCAAGAGGATAGGTGACAAATGTCTTGTTGCCTGTCATCAATACCAGCTGCAAGCCTCTCTTAAAGGTAATGTTCTGTAATAAGTGGCAGGCATAAAATTCAGTTGGAGGGCCATAAAAACTCTGTCTGTTTGAATAGTGAAGTGTTATGATTTTGCAATAACTGCCTTACTGTTCAAGTGATAGCAAATGAGATTAGATGGCAAGGGTTACTTCCTGAACTTTTGTGGTCTTCAAGTATACAAATAGAATAAATATTGATACTGAATAGCAGCATAAATAAAAATATGCAAAAGTCCTTTTCCAACCGACTACGTCTCTTCTAGTGACAAAGTGAATCACTGAACATACTGCAATTTCAGACTTGGTTATACTCATACTATCCTAGAAAGACAGCCCAGGACAGGCTGTTCAGAATCATCCTGCTTTTTCTCCTATTCTTCTGGCAAATAAATGGCACTCATCTCTTTGCCTATGTATATTATACTTTCAATATGCATCAGTATAATGACAAATCATTAACATCATAGACAATACATTTATTAATGTATCAATAAATAAAATATACTAATTATGCTACACACCATGACCTTTCTTTCATTATCTTCTACCAAACATTGTTATTTGCTTAGATTTGCTCTTGCATGCAGGCTGTAAAAGCTCAATATGAATACTGAAAGCATAAGGTAAAAAAGGATGTAAACATGAAAACTCAGATTCTTGAATATGCAAGTGCTACAGCTGAGAAGGTGGAATAGGGAAGGGGAATGCCCTGCTATATGTGGAATTTTTGTGTAAATTACATTTTATGTTTGATAGTGAAAATGGTTCTGCTTTCCCCAATCTGTTAATCGAGTGTCATTGCTAATCAGAGAATCCTCATTTACATTTTCTTATTTCTCCATGCTAGAGGAGTGACTATTTTAGGTACTAATAGCATTTATGGTTAGACCTCTTTTAAGTAAATTAATTTCATGTGTTAGAAGCTTGTAACATTTATGAAAAATTTGTAATGTGACAAATTGGGAGAAAGTACATCTGTGGAGTTAAGAAACGTGTATTGCATTGACAGCTCAACAACTATTTGTTCACTTTGATCAGGTTTTTTGTCATAACAAAATACAGCATCATCTATATACACATCCACAAAGTACTCTTTTCTACTAAATTAAATTTTCAACTGTATGTGCAATTTCTATATTAACTAAAATACATTGTTGTGAATGGATTAAAAGAATCATTCACATTGGAGTTTACATAAATTTATCAAAATCGCTTTGTAAATCCTGCTATTGAACTTGATCAGTACTGAACCCTCTTGTGGAACTGCAACACAGAAGGAACTGCGTGTTTTTCTGGGATATTAATGTGATCACTGTTTGATATCAGAGACAGTGTTAGTGACTTAGTGAAACTTGATGCTTATTCACTTAAGCTAGAATGACCTAAAAATATGTTAGCATAAAAATATTCACATTTTATACAGGATATGCTGCTAATTCCCCTACCTGTAGAGGCTCCAAATAATGTAATTCACTTGGGGGAAGGTAGAGATAATGCAAAGGAAAGCCATTATGGTAGTCCTGGAGACTAAAAATAAAAAGATCAACCTATAAGAAAGAAGTTAGTGCAATCTATACAGAAACCACAGTGTTATGTTCAATCATGTGCCAGCTACTAACGCTGTGTATTAAGAGGGAAGATGAAAACTATGGATAACTAATGAATTTCTAGATTCAATGAAGTACATTTTTGTTTTGTGAAATACTCTTATCGGTATATTTTCTGTAATTCTCTGAGGAGTTTTACCTGTTGATGGAGTTTTTTGGTTATTTTTGGAGGGTGGGTTGGTTGGTTGGTTTTGTTTTGGGGTGGTTTTTTTTGTTTACAAACTAGTCCAAGACATAAGAAAAATTAGTGAAATACATTTACACAGTAGGCAATAGAACCAGAAATTCTGAATGATGACAAGTACACACTAAATTGACTTTCAATATAACCTCTATATAGCATGAAGTTTCAGCTTCAGAGTAAACATGCTAATGTATGCATGCCTACTCATGCCTGGACACTAAGGTACAACTGCTGGATCCAAGATACAACAGCTTAATGCTCTCCTTTTCCAGGAACTAATACCTTACTTCACAATAATGAAAAACAAAAGCAATGTGGCATACTCTTGAATTGCATAGTACTGCAGAGTGACTGAAATTTCTAGTGCCCCACTGTGAGAACTAGAATTCCTATGAGAACATTTTGCATAGTCTATATTCTACAACTATTGATTCAACTTTTTTCTGTTTGTAATGGAGGTACATTCTGGGTCCACTCCTTTCCAAAGAAGGAATCTCTCTTTTCATCCCAGCCTTCAACACCACAGCCTACTGTCACTTTCCCTCTCCAGTTTGTGCTCACAGTGATCATTTTCTAATCTGCTCTGGGAGCAGCAGAAGTTACTTTGGTTTCCCCAGCAATGAAAAAAATTGCAATAAAAATAACTGATTCATTTCTGACATATTTATAGCATGTGTTTATGCCACAAGGAGGATCATAAAGAAGGTAGTGACAAGATGCTGGGAGAAAAAATAAACAATAAGCAGCATATTAAAAGTAACTTTAAAAAAAAAGTTTAAAAAAAGGAAAGACACTTCCCAACAAAATGCTCAATGCTACAAGTTGTATAGTAGAACTGTTCTTCATAACCGTGGTCCCAAATTTTGTCACTTTAAAGTGGGTATAAATTCCCCACAATGTCACTGTGCTGCCTTCTCCCAGTCCTGACTCCCCCACACTGGAAACTGTTTCTCCTCCCCTCCGTACCAAGCCGCTGACCTGTCAAATCCTGTTCTTCAAATCTTTCCTCCAGCTGCAAAGTGGCTCATCACTTCTAAGCACAAAGATCTCACCTCCAGCTTGTCACCTTCGGTGCCTTATCTGATGTTGTTTTAGCTCTAATGCTGACACTAGGTAGCCGCTGAAAACCGGGCAGTGGATTACACCGAGTAGTTCTTCAATCTGAAACACGACTATAACATAATCCCACCCTACTTTAAACCCTTCCTTTTATTTATTTCTTCCCCTCTTTTGTTACTAGGGTGTAACAATTATGTGCCATTGCATTCAACTGCATCTTAGCAAGTTTTTGTGTTTAACTTTGAATATCACACTCTCTTTGAGAGAAGCGTTAGAGTAACTTCGTTAAAACCCAGCCCTACATTTCCCATGAATTACAAAGCTGAGCCAACTCTGGGCCTGCCTTATGGCTTTTCCACGCTGGACGACAGAACATTTGGCATAAGCGCCCAGCTCGACACTGCACACGCAAGACCGTGGCAATGGTTACTGAGGTGGGGCACAGGGTTCACACCGTAAACCAAGAATAAAAGCTGAACCCCTTCACCTCTGTTCGGCGTGTTATTACTGCGGACAGCAGCTGCTCTCGGAAAGGGAAGAGAGAGCCCTTGACGATGGCTGTAGAAGGCTCCCCTCAGGGCTCCCCTCAGGGCTCCCCTCAGGGCTCCCCTCAGGGCCGGGCGCACGGGACGCCTTCCCGCCCC
>JAHLSL010000008.1:16400989-16471019 GCA_025920805.1 Petroica traversi | reverse complement strand
GCCGCCCCGCAGGAGATTCGGGGGTGACGCTCGCCGCTGCCGCCGTGCCCGGCGCCTAGAGAGGGAGTGCGGCCGTGCCGGCCGTGGCAGCACCCCACCATGCCGAGGTCTTTCCTAGTGAAGAGCAAGAAAGCACACAGCTACCACCAGCCTCGCTCCGCCGACGAGGACTACAGCCTGCGGCTGGAGACGGTGCTAGCCCAGATCTGTGCAGGTAGGAGTCCCTCGGTCGCAGCCTCGCTCGGGGAAGTCCCACTCGCCTGGCATCACCCCGGTGCTCGCGGCCCCGGGCGGTCGCTGTGCAGCCCCTGCGGGACGCCGGAGGGGCTGATGCGGGCTTGGGGGGAGTGGGGCATCAGACCCACATTGAGGAGTTCCCTCTTCTCCGTTGCCCTGCAGACAGCAAGATCCCCGAGGACACGGAGCTGTGCCGCACCGCCCTGCCCGATCCGGAGCCTTCCCAGGGGCGCTTTTCCCCGGAATCCCACCTTACCGAGGCTGCCGATGGCACCTCCGAGTCAGCGCCCAGCTGTGAGGGCAGTGTATGCGACAGAGTGTCCGAGTTCGAGGATTTCTGGAGACCTCCCTCGCCCTCCGTCTCGCCAGGTAGGACCGGGGAGAGCAGCGCTCAGCGAGGGTCCGGGTGCCCGTGCCTTGGGGCAGTGGAGCATGGAGCTCATGGCTAGGCGCCACCACCACAAACGAGTAGAAGGGACAGATATCCCAGTCCCTTTTAAAAAATTATTATTAATTTCCCCCCAGATTTGCCAGAATATGTTCTTTCCACTCGTTTTCGGGTTACCTCTTTCGGGTTGCTTTTCCAATCCATATCGTGCTCCTGAGGGAGCAGCGGGTGACAGGCTGTAGGAAAGTTGTCATGACATCGGGTGCCGATTTTTTGGTTTGTGATTAATTGTTAGAGGCAAGCCAGGTTATGTTTAAAAGGTCCCAGTATTCTCCTACACGGTCCTGTCTACACCTGAGTTTCTAAGTCTTTTAAGACAGTACAGGCAATATACTTGTAGTAAACAGCGCTGATTTTGTGTTTTGTACAACCTACTAGACATTTTTTCCTAATGCCCTTTCAGGTTATTTCTTGCCTATGAAAAAGATCAGGCTCTCCCTTCCCCCGTCACCCTCTCTTTTGCTATTTGGGATTTTTTGTTTTTTGGGTTTTTTTTTTAAATGTTTGTTTGTTTTTCTTTTCTAAAAACACATTTGTAAAAACCAGAGGAAAAAAAAATAATGAAGGTCAGATTTAAACACCCCAAATCCAGGAAACTCACACTTATGGCTGCAGCGCCTGTCTCTAGCTCCCTTGTCCTGCCTTTGATGTGGTTGGAGCAGTGGGAGATGCTGTCCCCGGCTTGGCACAAATACTTATCTCGTTTAAAAATACAATTGTGTCATTTTAGAACAAAAATATGTATATATATAAACCACTTTTTATTGCCTCGATCTAAGGTGGAAGAAAAGGACCATTTTTGTCTTGATGAAGGAAAAATTGTATCAGCTTTACCAACTGACAGCAGACGCCAGCAAAGGAATACTTAGTCCCAATTTGCCACCATTTCCCACTTCGTCTTTACAGTGTCCTTGCATATGAATGGCTAGTTGTAATGATGTGGATTTGCATTTTTAAAGCCTCATCTTCTTTCAATAGTCCTAAGCTCCTTTGAGGGGACATTCAAAATGCTGTCCAGCATCAGCCACAGGACACTTCCAGTCTGTGCAAATGACAGAGCAGACCAAACACAGCAATGAAGCAGTCTCTCTTTTGATAATATTTCTGCACAGACTGTAGCAATGTGTGTAATTTTTGTTCTAATGAAACAGCCCCTCCTTTCCCAAATAACTACAATTTCTGCACATTTTCACGGAGTGTCAAAAAGACAGATGTAAAATAGAGCAGGTATTTTACCAGGTCTGCTCTGCCTGTTCCTCTTTCCCACTCATTTCTTCCCTCACTGGGGGAATCATTCGCTCTTGGCCAACTGTCAGGCTGTCCAGGGAAGATAACCTCACAAAATGAGGATGATATCCTCAGATCAAAATTTTTCAAGGTGGGGTTGGTAGTCCTGGGACTCTCTGATCCCATTCACAGGAGGTTCGGGAAGATAAAGGACTCCAAATACCGTAAGAGCTTTATTAGATGAATCTCAGTGCACTGAGAGAGATGCTGTTATATTAATGATGAAGGCAGCGGCAGCAGGATTAGATAGCTGGGCTTTCTCCCACAGCTTGCCTCCTCCAGCCCTTCTGCCTTCCAGCTGCTTTTTCAGATTCAGTGTGAAGCTGGAATTTGTGTCTAGGTCAGTTCTGCAAGATGCAGTGGTGAGAGACTGTATTCCTACAATTGTATTTGGATGGGGCACAAATTTTATGCTTTGCCAGGCAGAGCAGATGAGAAATGATGGTTCTAAATCGTGCTGAAGGCAGGTGTGGTGAGTGGTACTACCACTCCCTTATCACTAGAAGTGAACATGGGTGCAGGTTGCACTTCAATATGCAGCGAAAGCTGTATTTATTTCACTTTTGTCTTTGAGTGCTGTGCTGCTGATATAGGCAGTCATACGACATACGGACATAATACCTGTTAACTCCATCAGTGCAAATCACTGTTATTTAACCTCACTTTCTACATGTGTCTGTAATCACACACATTTGCATATGCAGAAGGTGCATGGGAGCTCAGTGCAGCAGTATTAGTATCTCCTGATGAGCCTGTGGAACTGCAGAAGGAAAGAGACTTTTCCTGGGTATAATGGAGTTGTGCAAAAAGTGTGGTGTTTTGTGTAAGGGGACACTCGAATCTTTCTTTGCTGTGCATATCATAATCTGTTCAACCTTAATGATTTAAGGTTGAGTTTGACTTGCCTTCAAAGACAAGCATTGATTTTTTTTTTTTCCTCCCAGAAGTAGTCTATATAATGGCTGCACAGAATTTCTAAGAAAAGGAGGGAGAATATTTGTCTCAGTCTCTGCTCCAACCTAGATGCTGTGGAGAAGAGGCACACACAGCAGTGCCCTGCAGTGTGGCAGAGCAGGGTTTGCAGGTTGCTTTGCCACTGGGCTTGGAGAGCTTGAGTATAATGTGAGGAACTCCTCTGCATTTGTGCTTGAGAGGGCTCCAAAGCATGTGAGGTGATGGAAGGAACATTGCACGCAAACTGATCTGTGGTGCAGTGTTCACTGTATACTGTATTGCCAGTTCCAAGGGCTCAAAAATCAGGTCAGCCTTCCCTCTCACTCAATGAATTGGCTCAGAAATCAAGATTGTAAGTAACACCTTATGGATATTCAATTTAGTGTTGAAATATCGAGGGTTTATGTTTCCACACTTTTCCTACAGTTTCAGCTAGAAGTTGACTTTAAAAAGAAAAAAAAGTTGTAACACAAAAAAACAAAAGCAAAGCTGAGGGCCTGATGAAATCATGCCGTTTTAAGAGCTGGAACTTTAAGAAAGGTTGAATTTTGTGATAAAATCATGAGAGATGGTAACACTGAAACTGGTTGCAAAGGCACAAGATAGATGATGTGATGCTGACCACAACTTTGCAGTCAGTGCAGAACAGGAAAAATCATGCTGAACACCATGTCAGCTAATTTGATTTCATCACTCTCTTCAAATGTCCCAGCTGGTATGTGTGCATAAATTTCCAACGAAATGATTACTAATTTCAGTGGAAGAATTTGAGACTGTTAACATCTGAAATTATGTAAAAGATAGGAAAAAGTCAAGTCAATCAAAGCTCAATTTTAACCTCATTTTCTACTGCCTTTTGTAACCCCTCAGTGACCACTTGCCTATCCAAATGGATAGCCTAACACATCATGCCTTCTTTCCCTAGTCTACCCCCATTTATCTTGGTTTGCCATGGGATGGGAAAGGATGAAAAAGCCATGGGAGCTTACAGGAATAAGAGATCCATTGTGGGTGGACAAGTTTTTGATTAAGGGAATTTACTCTCGAAGCCCAAGTCATACGGGATTCCAATATCTCTATGAAAGGATTCCAATATCTCAGCATTTCAGTAGTTAATTGATTTCATCTCTTCCTTAGCTCACTAAAATTGTTGTTCAGTGGAGACTCTCCCAGTGCTGCTGCCTGTTATGATGATAAGTGAAAGCAGTGCACCTCGGGCATTAATCAGCATCTCTGGCAGACACAGTTGGGGTCTGGTGCCACATGTTCCATGCCCAGCTGTGCTTTCCTCCATGAGAGGCTTCTTGAGCATTTATGCCCTTAGACACTCCTCCCAAAGGCTGCTCCTGCCATTGCATCAGACTCCACTGTGGGCCCAAAGTGTGATTCATGTGTCCACTGCATTGGTCAGACGCACTGCTAAAGGTGAGCCTCTTAGAGCCTGCTGAAGCCATTTGAGCTTGCTCTGGTGGAAATTTGCTTTGATTATGACTGCTAGAAAAATGGTTTTGTGTCTTCAGGTTTTACTGTGGTCCATCCCAATGATTTTACAAAGCTCTATGTTTTAGGTGGACTCAATTTCTTTATATGGAGAACCTCAGAGCAATCTGAAACAACCATGATTTTTTTTTCAGATGAGGAGTAATTTTAGCTTGTTTGTTTTTCTGAAAAAGTGAATCATAACAGGCAAGCACCTCAGAAGGTGTTACTTATTTAAGTTATGCTGTAGTACAGTTATAGTCAGTTGTGGCATGAAGTTGAGAGACTAGATTTGGGTATTAAATTGTGCAACAGGATTTTTTCATTTTGTCGACCAGGTAAATCTCAGCACATTTGCTCTGTCTGGCATCTCAGTAATGTTATATTTGCTATATGGACGTGTGGAATCTCCATCAGAGCTTAAACATGTGGACTGTCAGCTTTGATGTCCATCTTGGTAGATACACGTTTCCAAAAAGCTGCAGATAAAACTATAGGAAGTTGTAGACTAAGTTGTTTAGAGTCTTGCTAGTCAGGTCAGTGTGCACACACCCAGGTATCCAGACATGGAGGCAGACAAAACTGGTGTCAGCTTTAAATAATTTGGCTGGGTAAGTAGGTAGTAGTGGACACGCAGACTCTAATGTTCAATATGAAATGTCCTCCCATTGGAGCAAAAGGGCAGCCTCAAAGTGCAGTACAGGGGTCAGCTCTGGACATAAGCCTGAGTGCTGCGACTGTTCTGCCTTGTGATAGTGTCTGGATTGTGAAGCCCACCAATTCCCCTGCCCTTGTGTTTCCACAGCCTCCGAGAGATCTGTGTGTCCATCCCTAGATGAAGCACCCCCTTTCTCAGCGCCCTTCAAACCGTACATGTGGAACAGCCTGGGTGGCTCTGAGCTCAGGCACCTTGTGCAAAGCTACAGGCCCTGCCCCACGCTGGAGCGGACCTCAGCCCTGGGGCTCTTCTGCGACCGAGGCTCCGAGCCCGCCCTCTATGGTGCCGAGTGTAGCTCTTCCCTGGGACTCTATGGTGACTTCAGCTCCCCGGGCCCGGGGCTGTTTGAGCGGCCGCCGGCAGCAGCTCCTGGACTCTATGCTGAAACACAGCCTGGGCTGCAGCCGGAGAAGGGGCCAGGTGGCATCAAAGTGGAGTCCGACCTCTTGTGCCGCCCACTGCTCATCAGCACCGGCTCTTACAAGTGTGTCAAGTGCAGCAAGGTAAGGAGCCCTTTCTCCCACACTGGGTATGACCCTCCCCCAGCCCTTTCTCCCTGGCAACCTTGACTCTGTGTACTCTCTTTGCTCAGGTCTTCTCCACACCGCATGGCCTTGAGGTCCATGTGCGCCGCTCACACAGCGGCACGAGGCCCTTTGCCTGTGACATGTGTGGCAAGACCTTCGGCCATGCAGTCAGCCTGGAGCAGCACAAGGCCGTGCACTCGCAGGTGAGAGCGGGGAGGGCTGCCAGGATGCACGGCTGGGGGCCAGGGCCAGCTGCTCTATTCAGCTGCCTGGGGAAGCCACGAGGCAAATACAGGGCAAGGAGGTAGGGACCGAAACTGAGGAGGGGAAGAGAACATGGTAGGCCTGCAGTGGGCAGTTGTAGGTGAAGAATACGGTGGCAACCAGAGGAAAGGGTGGCCAGTTAGTGTGCAAAGGAGCTAATCAGGTAATTAAAGAACACAGGCTTTGTTTCCATTCTTCAAACCATGCATGCATCTGTATTAAGCAATGGGCACTTCTGGCACTCCAGAAGTAACAGAAAATAATAAATGTTCACTCTCAGAGCTGGAAATTGTAATGCAGATGTTGGCTTTTTTTTAACAGCTAAAGCAATTCAGCATGCTTTCTTCTGATGCAGCTCTCCTCATTCTTTCTCCTCCCTCCCCCAATCAAGTGAGTCTTCCCTTGTTTGTAGTCATTTTTGTCAGTGCAGGGAACATCTGAACGACCATTCAGGTATAGAGCACTGACTTCACCCGTCTCGACACACTGAGTCACACACCAAAAGAATATGGTGGTTAATTTTGGTAGGAGGACTTGTAACATTTTCCACCTGCTGATTCTATGCCATATTTCCCCTTCCCACCCACTTGACCTGGCAAATCTTCCTTCTTCACATTGGCTTTTGGAAGATAGGGTTACAGCAACTTTTTTTTTTTCTCTTTAACTTATAATTTCTTGAGTGAGCACCCAGCAGAGTGCACAAGAAAGGGAGATATCTCGTTATCAATCAAACAATGGTGAAAAGAGAAGCACACTTCCATGTGTCCGTGGAAGGGACAGCATTTTGGGGAGAATGCATTAAAAGCCAAATAAAGAAGGCGATTGCATGAAAATAGAGAAGGAAGCATAGAAGGAGGAGGAAGGTGCAATGGCAATTAAGGGGTGGGAAAAAGAGATGATATATGGTATAAGAAACTGCTGGAGAGGAGTGTGTGAGGAAGAGGTGAGAAACAATAAAGTCTTCATGCATTTGCTTTTACATGTTTAAGTAGTAAGCTGAAGAGCTGTTTGTCCCAGGTGCTCTACATACCTTCCACTTAAATTTTAATGGAACTAAAAAAAGCAGGTAGTTGTTACCATGCCAGAATTCAGTCTACCACAGGGATTTCCCGAGAGACCCAAGCAGCCCTTGGCACCCACTTTCCTGTGTACAGTGGAGAGGTGGCCTCTGAACAGTGCTGCAGCTGTTGGGCTTCCCAGTAGAGTGATTGTGTCTCGGGCTCCTGATAAAGAGTCTGCCAAGACACTTTATCAGCAATCCATTGGGGTTGCTCCCACCTGGCCATTCCTGCCAGCAGGAAGAGCTGTTCAATTAAATTCTAGTAAGGAACAGAGGATGCATTATCTTTATTATCATATGGTGCTGCTATCAAGCCAGTGTTATCATCTGTGTAGGCCAGTCCAGCTCTCTGGAGAAGTGTAAGTTCTTGCTAAGGCAGAAGGGGCAACAGTGATGTGCTGCTGGGCAGTTTGTTGCAGATGGGATCTTTGCTGTGATATAACGTGTGTGTCTGGGCTCATCTCTTTACAGGAACGCAGCTTTGATTGTAAGATTTGTGGCAAGAGTTTTAAGAGATCTTCTACTCTGTCCACGCACCTGCTCATCCACTCAGACACCCGACCGTATCCATGCCAGTACTGTGGGAAGCGGTTCCACCAGAAATCTGATATGAAGAAACACACCTTCATTCACACAGGTCAGCCCTGCAGCTGCTGGTGTCAGCCCCAACATGAGGGCAGGTCTCTGAAGAGGTTTCTGTGCAGCAGTCCATTCCTCCTCAGCTGGGACAGCACACACCTCCTCATGCTCCTCACTGCCCCGCTGTATACGTGCTATCCGAGGCTGTACTTGGGCAAAGGAGGGTGATTTGAATGTGGTTTAATGAACGGCAGCTGCAGCTGCAAAATAACCTACAAAAATCCTCGCAATCCAATCAGTGTCCCCATAATAGGATCCACCAATGTTTATTCAGAGAGCTTTTGTGTAAGATGATTTGTAGAGTATTATATTCATATGCCCTTGATTTACAGCTGAGGTCCCCAGAAAATGACAGGTGAATTTGATTACAGCATTGCTTTTTGCAGGATCTACCAATTTACAATAGGAACAGGAGTCTCCTCCTCTAGATCAAACACTAAACTGGAGGGCCTAGGTCTTAGTCTAAATATTTGTTCAGAGATTGTCTGCACCTCCACCTGGACTTTCTGAGAAATGGCTGCAGTTTGATACAGACTGGAAGAAGAGGTGCAGAGTTCTCAAGTTTCACTGTTACTAATAAACACGGAAACTAATATAAAGTGCAGGTGAATCACCAAAGGAAATAGTTTCAAAAGTATCATTTAGTGAGAAGGCAGGTTTATCAGAAATCATTAAAATAATATCTTGCCTTTCAGACCTGCACTGTTCACTTAAAGTAGAGGGAAATGAATGTATAAGATATGAATGAATTTGTAGACATGAAATAGAAGTTGTATTGGCCAAACCCACGGTTCAGATGACCAAAATCCTTTTTGCCGATAGTGACCACTAGAAGATATAAAGGGTGAAGTCTAAAAAGAGCAAATATGTAGAAAAATGGAGCTATATGTAGCGCTGCTTGGCTGCAACTTTTCTAGGTGACAAGCAGTTATTGTAAAGATTTTTCACTGAAGGTTGCTGGATGAAAATGAACAATTTATGAAGTAATACAAGAAGTATTTCCATAGTAAATTTTTCAAACGAGGCTTTATTAAGTAGCATTTCAGACAAATTCTGAATTAGTCAGATTATTTTCTTGTGAGATCAGAAGTTGTACCTGGGCTTTTAAATTGCTAATATAAAAGCAGGTCCTTAACTGAATGAGGGATTCCTTTCATATGCACCATATACTTGTGAAATGAGCCTTCAGCATATTTTGTATTTTTTTTTTTATTCTAAGAATCTGATCTTCAAACATCCAAAGAGTTTGTTGTTCCTAGCTAAAGCTAGTGGGTTCTGCAGGTGCAAAGCCACTCAGAAAATCTGTTTTGGTATTGTGGTTGAGTTCCCTTTTATTCGTTATTTGATAATAAACAGTATGAAAATATACTTAGATCCTGCTCCCATGGAGTTTTGCCACTGACTCCTCTGTAGAAGTTGCAGAGGCTGCATTTATTCCCGTTTACATTATTTGTCTGCAGGAGAACTTCATGGCTCTGACTGCTAGCATTTCAGTGTGGGGAACAGAGAGAACAGATATTCGGAGGAACTGTGCCCTTCAGGATTCACTTAATGGCCCTCACACCTCCCTTGGGGACAGACCCCAGACCCACTGGGTTGGTTTTAACAACCTCCATCTACCTATTCCACCTGCCCCCATGCTGATGGTGTAGAAATTGATGTCAGGCATTCATCACTTTTCCAGGAGTTCCTCATGTTTCTAGGACACAAAGCCAGTTTAAATTGCACAGAGCCCGAGCAGACAAATACATTCACAAGGTGTGGTGTCCTGAGAGCACTCTGTGCTTCAGGCTGCTCCCAGGACCATACTGGGAGGTGCACCCAAGTCCAGGCCTGCTCAGCTGCAGTGGAGGCTCAGTTTATGCTCTCTCTGGGGCTCCCAACTGCATGGTTTTTTGTAAGAATGACTTCTTAGGTAATCACACAAAAATCTCTTTGATAAGCTGTAAGTACCAGTATATATTTGCTGTGGTCCCATGTAAGCAGCACGTTGCCTCTTTCACAGCCTCTCTCTTTCCCACCTTCTGCTTGCAGGTGAGAAGCCTCACAAGTGCCAGGTGTGTGGAAAAGCCTTTAGTCAGAGCTCCAACCTCATCACCCACAGTCGGAAGCACACAGGCTTCAAGCCCTTTGGCTGTGATCTGTGTGGCAAAGGCTTCCAACGAAAGGTGGATTTACGGAGACACCGGGAGACACAGCACGGCCTGAAATGAGTCCAAACTACAACATGGAAAGCGCCTACAACACTATGAGAACAGACTCCCTTGGCTTTCCTGCTGGACCCAAGACTTGTCTTGAACACAGACCCTGGCGTTACCTTTCTGAACCGGGGCTCAAAGAGGAAAGAAGAGAATAGAACCATGTGTTGACAGCTCAACCTGAATTACTGTGAAAGGGGAAAGTAAAGGCTGGCATTTCTCTCTTTCTCTTCCTCTCCTTGTTTCTGAAATAACACTGAAATATAAGCCTTTTAGATACAAAGCCTAATACTCCAAGGATGGATAAGCTACGAAATATCTGCAAGCTGGAAAATATTTCTCCCATGGCCATGATGAACCCCTTTCAGTTTTCAGTAGCTTGAATCAGCTAGCAGAGAAACATGGGTATAACAGTGTTTACATGGAGTAATGACAGAGAGCCATCAGCACCTGCCCCAGCTGAGTTCTGTGCTGAATGGGTTCACTCTTGGATGACTTCCTGTCAGGAAAACCTGGAGGATCAGGGCTGTGCAGTTTGAATCTTGCTGGTTTTTAACCAAAGGTACCAGCTTGGGTCTGATCCTGCTCTCACTTGTTATGGTGCAAATCAGGAGCTGCATTAACAGTTGCAGAGTGGTCCTTTTTATTCTCCCTGAGCCATTGCTCTCTCTGTGCAAGGCCCGACTGCCAGTGTGCTTGAAGCGTGGAGGGTTACTCCTTCCTACATCCACTAGGGAGAAGGAAGCTTGTGAAAGACCAGTGGAAAAGCCAAAGCACAGAATTATGCCTTAGAACTAGAAACCAATCCAACGAGTGAACCTGCCTGAGGAGGGCAGGAGCACCAGGGAGGCACAGATTTCTGTCCAGAACATTACCGGCTTCTACACGCTTGTTCTAATAACTGGAAAATAGCTACTCAATAGCATCAGTTGTATATTTGGTTTTGTTTTTTTAATTTTTAAAGGGAAACTTGCTTAGGTGGGCAGGACTTACTATAAAAGTATAATTTACTTAATTTGCCTTAACTCTACATGTACCTCAGTTTAAAAAAATGTTAAAAAAAAGTTTTTACTTCATTGACAAGTTTGTAAATGTCTTATTTAGATTTTATGGAGTGTCTTACGTTTCTTCGTACATATTTATTAGAACATGTTTTAAGTTAATAAAGCATTGAGGATGATCCGGAGTGATTTTTATTTAATATGTAACCGCACATTTGTGAATGTCAGCCATTGCAACAATACACCACAGAGATTGTCAGGGATGCAGCATCCAAGGAAGGAATGCAGGCACAAGGGCTGTAGTGATTAAAGAACACAACTGTCATATTTATTTGTTTAATTCCTATTGATTTCAGACAAACATTCACACTTTTGAAGACTAGGGTATACTGTGACTAGGACTATCACCATAAAAGGGTTTAGAGGGGACATGGCAGTTTTAAGGTTGTGCTTTGGAAATGTAGACAGAAGTCCCTGCTTAGCCCAGGAGCAACTTGAATGTCTTCCCACAAGATTAAATGTCTGTGCCTAGGAGAGTTTGCAGGGACACCTGAGCAGCAGGTGCATCATTTATACTTAAGCCTGTCTGGACTCACAGCCTTTTGCCTGCCTGCCTTGTCAGCAGGGCTGGCTCCATCTGGCAGTTGCAGCCCGTACAAAAGAGAAGCAGGAGGATGACAGAGGGGTCCCTTCTCCTTTTCCCAACGGAGCACAGTACGGTAGCCTGTTTTATTACATGTGCATGTAATCTTGTGTGTCCACACAGGTATATACTCATCTATACCCAGCTTTGTACATTTATTTTGGACAAACCCAGTGAGCAGAGGCCCCCTGTGCCCTGCTGGGCTGGCCCGAGGCTGGGGCACTCACCTGCCATGGTGCCACCGAGGTCCCCCTGTGCTTCTGCTTTCTGCCACCCATGAGACCTTGATTGGTTCCCCCAGGGCCGCCCTGGCAGGCTATGGCCATGTCCCCCTGCCAGGCTATGACCGTGTCCCCTCAGGGCCACGCTGGCAGGCTGTGCCCGTGTCCCCTCAGAGACCCTGGCAGGCTGTGGCCGAGTCCCACTGGCAGGCTGTGGCCATGTCCCCTCAGAGCCCCCTGGCAGGCAGTGGCCGTGTCCCCCCAGGGCCCCCTGGCAGGCTGTGGCCGTGTCCTCTCAGAGCTCCTGGCAGGCTGTGGCCGTGCCCCCTCAGAGCTCCTGGCAGGCTGTGGCTGTGTCCCCTCAGAGCCCCTGGCAGGCTGTGGCCGCGTCCCACTGGCAGGCTGTGGCCATGTCCCCTCAGAGCTCCTGGCAGGCAGTGGCCGTGTCCCCTCAGAGCCCCCTGGCAGGCTGTGGCCGTGTCCCCTCAGAGCCCCTGGCAGGCTGTGGCCGTGTCCTCTCAGGGCTCACAACCTCGGGCAAGGCTGCGCTCTGCCCCTGGGGCTGCCCGGGCCGGGCTTCACAGGCCGAGCTCTCACTGAGCAGAAACGCGGCCACAATCACGGCAACCAGGCCGAAGGGCTGCGGCCCAGGCAGCGCAGGAGGCGCCAGGTGCTCTGAAGACCACATTAGGCCCATTATGCTGGATTAATGAATGCAGAAGGCCACTGAAGGAGACTTGGTGCTGATGTGGAAGGCCTGTGGTGCCCTGGGTCCTGCCCAGGCCAGGGGAGGCTCCAAGGCGTGGCTCAGCCGGTGGCACAGGTGGGCTTGGGGCTGCCCCAGGGTGATGCTCAGTATTTATTTTACAGTGAAGTTGCTGTTGTGGATAGAGTGAGTGCTGGCCAGGGGTTCTGGGTATGGGTTGGCTGGGGTGCAGCTGTTGCCCCCAGTCCCTTTGCCCTCAGGAGGGCCTTTCCTGCCAGGCACAGCCTCTCTCCCTTCCTCGCTCTGGGCAGGCCTTACTCCAGCAGGGCCTGAGCAGGCTCACTTGTTGGCATTTACCTTTAAAGCTACAATAGCAATGTGTGCTTGCTCCCTTGGAGCATCCCATTTCCAAACAGTGTGGTTTCAGTCTAGTGCTTCCCCACAGGGTGGGGTGGGTGACTGGACACAGCACAGGTGACAAGGATGATCCTCACTGGAAGAAACTCGCAGTGTCTCTTCCCAGAACATGTTGCAGTGGGTGAGGAGTCTCAGGGCACCCCTGTTGAGCTGCAGCTCGGACCCAAACCCCCTGAAATGTTTGTGCGTGGCTGCATGGGAGGGCGTTCCCATGTCCTCAGCCCTGTTTGCACGAGTGCCAGCTGCTGGTTTGGGTGAAATGCAGCTACCCCTGGGGAAAAGTCATGGCTTTAAGATGACGAATTGAAATGAAGAAGAGGAAAAGAAGATTTATCTGGGGAGAATCAGAACAGGCTACTGAGAGGCTGTGGAGCAAGTCTGAAGATTGGAAATATCTCTCTCAGTGTTATTACTGCGTGCCATTAAAAAATACATTATGCATATTACATGACCCATTATTCATGAAGCAGGTTCCATACCTTTTGTTCACCGGAGTAACAGTAGAAAGGGTAAGGAGAGACACTGGAGCACACCTTTGTTTCTTTCTGTAAATTTTTAATGACACCTCTAGCTAACCAGTTGGTGAAGCTCAGTTCCTGCATAAAAGTGGAAAGGCAGAGCTATCTACGGGACAACTAAGCCTTTCAGAAGCTAATTTGAGCTTGTGTTCATCCACACCAACAATGATTAAATTACCTATCAAGTGTGCAGAGCTATCAGGATTCAGGGCATTGAAAAACAAGGTGAATTTATCTGATTGATTTAAAAGACATGGGTGGAACAAGTGGGTTATAAAAAGAAAAGGTCTAATCCTTATAGATATTATGGAAATATTCTCTGGCAAGCTAAAGAACTTTCTACTTTGCTTCCAGAAGTTGTTTTGCCTGCACAGAAAACAAGTTTATTAGTTGGAATCAAAATGCTTTATCCAAATCAGTTAGCAGGCTGAATTAATTCATGAGTCAGAAACAAAGCACCTTATTAGGTTCCATCCGTATGCCAAGCAGAGATGTTTAAAATTAAAATATGCAAACATCATCTGTGTTTTCTATACTGTCAGTTTCCAAAAGCTGATAGTAACACTCAGATTGGATATTGCAATACAGGTTAGAGAGCAGCTCTTCTGGGTCTTGCTCCTTCCTCAAGCAAAACATTTGTTGCAGTTGATGGGGGGAGGGAGGAAGAGATTTCTAGAATAAGCCTTGGGTGAAAGATTGCAAGACTCGTGCAACTCTACTTGCAAGCTGTGCTGCTGTTGCACATTGAAAAAGGTGTGCTCCTCAAGTCTCTGCATTTTCCACCTGTAAGGGAGAAAAACCAAACAGGTCAGTTGTATCAAATTCATCTCCAGCATAACCCCAGTTCACATCAGGAAAGGATTTTGCCTTTACTCTGTAAGATTTGGGTTTTACTCTAAATAGTGAAACATAGCTCAGCATAAAGCCCTTTGAGGAAATTCTGATTTAGAAAAGCACTGAAATATGCATGTAAGTCAATGGAGTGTGTCTCTAGCAGAGACCTTACTAGATGCCTGCTCAGAGTTAAAATTCCAGAGATTTTCCCTACTGAATGCTAGACCTTATTCCATTGCCAAGCCATATCCTGTCTATTTTCACCTGCAGTGGAGGTGGCTTCTGAGAATGCCAAGGGTAATTTTTTTTTTTTAATTGTCATTAGGCTAGTGGTATTTTCCAGTATTTTTTCCTCTGAGTAATAAAGCAGTCTAAATACATTTCAGGCATGTAAATATCTGTAATGCATTATAAGGCGTGTAAAATGATGGAACCAGATCTTAAAGGTGTATTTAAAGCTGCAGATACATCTGAATGTGCATTGGATATGGGTATCTAGTTTTGTCTATGACTTCTTTACTGGGGGAAGAAAAATGAAAAAAAATGCAACACATGAATCTCAGAATGTTTCTTGAGCCTGTGTCACACCACTTTGTGATATGCACAACATCGGGACTGTAAAGAGAGATCATGTAAACCTGAAAGAAATGTTTCAGATATTATAAAAATGCTGGCCACACTTTGTTGAAATAATGTTGCCTAACAGATTTACCTGGAACATGTGATAAAGCTTTCAAATGAGTTGAAAGCAAACCACTTTTATGTGCTTGTTCCAACATGCTGCTTCTCATCATGGCTTTTTTTAGTAGAGATGACATGACAAAAGAATATTGAATAAGATAAATGTAGAAGGAAAATAATGCAACAGGTATTGACATTATTTTCTTTTAGTACTGTCCAGCCAACTTTCTGACTCATGTGGGATCTCCCAGCCAGCTGGATACTACAGGGCATGGGATGCATGGTGGTAGATGGTACACCCAGCCCAGCTCACTGAGGCTCAGCTTCCCAAGGCACTGGCAGTTGCTGCAGCAATGCTGGGCTCCTCTGCCCAGGCAGAGCTCAGCTGCCACTTTGTGCTGCCAGCTCCCTCCGTGGCACACAGCTCAGAGGGGGCTGCTCCACCAGCGTGCTGGCACTGGCTGGCAGGAGTGCAGCACAGCACGTGTTGAAAATGACCAAGATATTCCATTGATTTAGGTACTGTAATAGGCCCAGCTGGCATTAAAGGCAAATTGCAATCCTCTGAGGTGACAGACAGTTCATTATGATATAAAACTTACATTTTACACCTTCTTCCCCCCCCCACTATGAATAATACATTCCCAAAGCTCGCTGATAGACTCAAGGGGTGAGTTCAAAGGGGAAAAAGAGGTGTCATTGTAAGAGACGAGAAACTAACTCCCAATATTCAAAAGAGTACACTCATCTGAAAAGAGGCAAAAATATGTTTTCAATATTTCATATAGGAAAGTTTAGGTACTGAAGTGAAGAAGGACAACAAATTAATAGCATTTCATTATGTGGTCAGCCAGAAAAGAATAGACATTACTTTGGTCTAAATTGCTTCTATGGACTCCTTCTAGCAACTGATTTAACTTCAACTGATTTAAGCCAGGGGCTCTTACATTGTCTGTTATGTCTGCTAAATTCCCAATTTCACAAGCTCTCAGCTCTTCCTCTGCTATTGTCTTTTGCTTCCCTGAAACAAAGCAACATGGATAGGCAGCCAGGAAGATGAGACCCAAAAAGCAAACGGGTGAAAAATAGCCTTGATCCTCTTTATGCAGCTGTTCTAACACTTTGAGGTGCTGCAGGAATGATGGTTGCAGATCTAGATATCCCTTATTACAAACCTGCAGTCAGGGAGCTCGGACCTTCTGGTCCAGGATGCTCTTGCTCACACTGAGTAATAGTGAGTGTGAGTCAGGGTGCTGTCACCTCGAGCTCTGAGAGCAAAGAGCTGGGTCTTCCTGTGTGCTTGTGCTGGGCTTTGTGCTGCAGGGGCCTGACCTTTGCTGAGCTCTGCTGTGTACTCTATATATCTGCTGTCAGTTGGTTTTGGAATTATTTGTGTTTTCAGTAGCTTAAATTAACATTAATGGCAATTGAGAAGAGTGTCCTTCCTGTGTGATATTTCCACCATGGCTGAGGTGTTTTGCTTGTGAGCTCCTCTAGTGAGCCAGGTAGCCTCGCTCTCTCCCTGCCCATTTGTCAGCTGGGCCTGCCTCTGGCAGGGCTCACTGCTGTTGCTCCCTACAGGGGTTTGGCAATTTTTGGATTGATTTCTGTGGCCAGTTGAGGTGGTGAGGCCGTTTGCCACCTCTCCCTTCATCCCAGGCGATGCGGGTGATGTTCCAGCAGGTGCTTCCTTCCCAGTTTCCCCAGCCCAAGTTGCGTCACAGACCCTTGCAGGGATGGAAAAGAACGGTTGCATTTATGGGAGGAAGGGCTTTTATGCAAGTGGAATGAGCTTTGTCCTCTCTTACTTTTCCCTAAATTCTAAATATGTCTGTCTGAAACCTTTCACATCACTCACCATACTCCAGGCAGACATGGGGCCATGGAAGAGCATGTGCCTGCTTAAGTGTGAAGTGCCTCAAACTGCTAGATATGAAATAATTGCAGAAGGGGAGATGTTTGACTGTTACTTCTCTCTTCTGAGACTGCTGTGGTTTGGTTTTTAACTGTGGCTCTTTCCACTTGCCATTTGGATGTCGGTTTTGTTCCTCTGCATGTTTGGTTGCTGAAATCTCATGTTTGAGCAATTTTTTCTGTGAACTTCTGCATGTTGGAGAAGGCTGCCACAGCCTTTGTACTGATACTCTGGGAGGTTTAAGGACTCCTGTTTTTTAGATCTCAGAAGTGGCTGGAGAGCCAAGACGCTCTACAAAATGCAAGCATAAGGAGGCATGTTCTCACCCAGAAACCATTGGATCCTACAGGGCCCATACAGTAGAGAGTTGCACAAAAATGACAGCTGCACCAGCTGAGTTGGATTTTGCTACTGTCCATCTGAATCAGGGGAAATGCAGCATGACTGGATGTGCAGCATGTGTTACGTGGGAGTGTCTGTTGGTGCTGGTAGTGAGAGTCTTCTAGGTAAATGTTATTGCCCTCCCTCCAATCCCTCTTCTTGTTAGGTGTGAGGTGGGAATTCAGCTGATAATCAGTGAAGCTCCCTGAGAGCACAAGTACTGGTATGTGAATCAGTCTCCACTGCTGGTACCAGTGCCTCTTGGCCAGACAGACCTGGCAGTCCTGGAGCTCTGAAGGCTTTGTTTTGCAGGGTGGCAAAAAGGGTAAAAAAACCTGTCAACAATGACAGTTTCCTTATGCTTCATTTTCCTGACAAGCGTAGAAGCCAACAAATACCAGGCCTTGCTTTCTACCCCAAAAGCTGCTTCTCCTCTTTCTGTGGCTGGGCTGGAGGCATTGCTGTGCCTGTTCTCTGCTGCTGCTGGGGCGTGACACAGTGCTGTGCATTTTCCTGGCCCCCCATGCTGTGAGGGGGGATTGTCACCTCTGTGTGAGAGCTGGTGGCAGTCAATCTTGCCAGGAGCTGGCTCCTGCATGTGGGCCCCCAGGCATGCCAGCACATGGCAAACACATCCCTGTGATGGGGCAGCCCTGCTCCTGGCCTGTGTTTTGGGTGCTCTGTTTCCTATTTCTTCAATCCCTTTATTCCAGATGGGTGTTCTTATATATATTGACAATAAAGAGTGGTAACTGAAATGGGGTTTATGGGCTAAAGAAACGAAAGTGGCCCTTTAGCACCCTCACGGTAGCTAGGGACATGAGAAAATCTCTGATGTCCTTGACACCACTGCTGCCCAGCCATGCTTCTGAGAGATTTTATGTTTTCCACAGTATAACAAAATATTTTTTCAACTTAAACTGGTGCAAATGAGCCTAATTCCTCATCTGTCAATAAGCAGGCTTTTCATTATTAGCTCTGACAAAGCCTTGTTCATGGGACTGAGAATATGACTTAATTTTACATGATGCCCTGGGGACTGAAACTCACTTCTGTTAGACAAAAATAAACTAAACTGCCCCATGTTTTAAGGCTGGTTAGGGCAGAGGAGCAGGGGGAACAGGGAAGATGCCATCAGTATAAGAAAGTCATGAGCCAGAGGAGACTGTGTTTAGGTCCACCTGTCCATGGCATACAGAGATCTGCTAGAGCCTCCTTGTGTGTGTTTGCAGTCCTAGAAACTTGAAAGAGAAATTTCAAATAGGATAATTGCACATCTTGCTGACAATGGTGCTCGGTTTTATGTTGTAACAGTGGTTGACAAAGAGGTGGAGGAAACTCCACCACAATACTGAGAGAAAATGTGTGTGCAGCAAGTGCCTCTGGCACATCCAGGCTCTGGGCAGACACAGCTAAGGTCAGGCTAAGGATTCATGAGGTGGTGCTGGACAGATTTGATTCCTCCACAGGAAACTCTCAAACATGTTGAAGGGGTACTATAAGCTGAATATGACTTGGGAGATGGAGTACTCAAATGCATGCTGTGATCTGGAGGAAGGAAACCTAGGCTGAACTCACTGGGACACACAGAGCTAAGAGCATGCTGGACTGGCAGTCATTAGCTGAGGAGGGAGGTGTGAATCCCTGTCCGTGGATGGTGGAGATGATGGCTCAGAAGCCTTTGGGTATGAAGCATATTGACTGTAACATGTCTAAAGAGGGGGAAACCTCAAATGGCCTTTTTGGATTTACTGCTGCATTAGGAGGCTTTGCATGCTGCTGTGACACTGAGCCTGAGCTTATCTACCTTACCATGAGTACAGAGAAGTGCCTTTCTGGGGCTCCTCTAAAATAACCTTCGTTCCCAAACCTGTGGTATGTTATTGTGAAGTGTCTTGGTCTCTGGTAATGAACTTGGAATATTTTCAAGGAAACAGATGGCCTAAGATTCATCTCTTTCACAGTGCTGGTTTAACTGATCATGATGTTGAAACCAATCTGTAACTCTTGTTTTGGGAGGTGTGATGTTCCTGCAGCTCAGTGTTATCAGATTGATTGCAAGCTTAGTGTCTAAGTAGTTTTCTGGGCTAGTTTTCTGCAGAGATTCACAGTAAGCCTGTAGGTAAGCTGTCTGGAAGAATGACCTGGAAAGTTCCAACACCCCTGAATTTCCATTGGGGCTGGGAAGCAGTGTGTTAGAGGTAGGTGTATGTGTGGATCAGTATGTGGCTTGCTGGTTTTTCTTGCTCTGGGCAAAATCTGTTGACTATTCAGAGGGTATAAGAGCCCCAGGTGTCAGGTGCTGTGTATCTGATGAAAAGATTCACTCGTGGAAAAAGACTCAGCAATATGTTACTCTTGTACTTCTTGAGTGCTGTCTGGGATGTGCTGCTGAATCAATTATTTTAAGAGAGGTGGTTAAAGAGCATTGCTATGAATTTCCAGTCCCAAAATAATAATTCTGTTGTGTGCAAAATTCTGCCTGTTAAGTTCGGCCCTGAGTGGTCCAGCAAACAAACAATTCACTAGGGTTTTTCCCACAAATATACTGTTCTTCCTGCAAATATACTGAACAAAATTCTGTGTTTTGTCTTTTCTTCTAGAATTGTTTGGTAAATACAGAAAAGAACCTATTTTCTCACTCTTGTTCCTTCTGGAAGGCCCCAGAATGAATGCACATCAACTCCCAAAATGAAAATATTGTATAGAAGGAGTGTCCATAGGTTACTAAGTGGTGCTAAAGTGCTTTCCCTCCCTCTCCCAGTTCCCATAAGTAAGCTCTATGACTGCCAAAGCTGCACATGAGTGATGATTTTTAGCAGGAGTAGATGCACGTGAGGAATTGACAGTTGGGGCAGGGAGGGAGAATTGAAAACTGAAGCAATTTAAGCCAGTCAAACTCCCTTTCTATTTGCTTTCAGCCTTCTAACAAAAGGTGTTTCTCTGCTTAGATGTGTGGTTTCAATTAATGTTTTTTACTGGAACTCTAATTTCTAATTAGTTGAGGCAAGAGAAACAGGAGAGGAGTGGGCAGCTACCTTCCCTTCCCTTGGAACAGTGTCTGCATTTCCAAAGCTGCTGTCAGCTGTGGGCCACGGAAATGCTCAAGTTCTTGCAGAAAGCAGCCCCAATGTTAGATGCCAAGAACTTTGGAGGCTGTGTCCTGAAGCAATAAGCTCAGTGATTTGATCTGTAGCTAACAAACCTTTTCAGGTGTTTTCAGAGCAGGAATACACGGACCCGTTAACGTCTCCCCAGTGATCCTCAGCCCTTCCTCTGTCATGTGGTGAGCTGCAGGCGCAGGGATGCACGTGCAGGCACAGTTTGGCTGTGCATGGCAGCACTTACAGCTGGCTTTCTTCCTGTGGGTGAAACCTTCACGCACACTTCTGGCATCTGAGCACAACACGAACAACCTTGCAGAGTAAACACATCCACCTACAATTTTTATTTTCCCAAATCACTCCTTTGGCTAATGTTTCAAAGATACATACGCACCACATCTGGTGCAAACCAAATATTTTCAGTCTGTTGGATCCGAGTCAATATTTGCCCAAGGTATTACAAAGACGGTCATGAAGCTGTAACTAAAGGTAAAAGTGCCCTGGTTGAGGATTTGTCTTGGGCTTACATGTGAGCAAAGGGACACAGAGCTTTGCTATGGGGTGTCCCTGACACCACTGCTGGTGGTGCTTGTGGCCAGTTTCAGATGGCCCCCTTGATGACTGGCCCCTCTGTGCTTGTGCAGTCATTACTGGTGCTGCTGGAGCACTGGCACTGCTCGTGCACCTTCTGCAGCCCTCTGGGCATCCCCCCTGGGAGCCAGATGTGATGGAGACATTTGCAGGAGGACTCCTCGCTGGAGCGAAGGAGGTGAATAAATCAGTGCATTCTGTCATGCTGACTCTGCTCCTGTTTCAGATTTTTGCACCAAAGTGTTTATTTTGTGTAATTTGTGGGTTCCTGGTGCCTCTGCAGTCTCTGTGTAGGCTTCCTGCTGACAGATCTTCTGTACTTGCAGTCAAGTTGTGGAAGTTGGCCTGTCAGAGCTGAATCAATTCTAGAAATGCTGTTAAAATCTGGTGTGCCTTTTGGTCAACTGAGACTCACTTGGGTAAACAAAGGTCAAATCTTTAGTTTCTTTTCTGGTATTTACATAGTTCTCTGTAGAGGTAAACTCCCACTGCTCCAAGGTGACTCACATGTAACAGATTTGGCTTACTCTAACTGAAATTAAAGAACAGGAACCTGACTGTAGGATGACCTACATTTAATATATAATATTTCATGTACATCTGAGTGGTCTGTGCTTTAAACAGAGCTGAACATGTTTGCAGCTCTGTAACTCAGTCAATAATGTGTGGACTGCATCTAACTGGTACAGCAAGAGTCTCACTGGTGCTGGTGGGGTGTCTCTGCTGACTGAACTTAGCAATGATCAGTCTGCTGGGGAAAAAGACCAATTTCCTGGTCTCTGCTGGCTGCAAGAAAGGCTGGGTCAGTGGGCGTTACTCTTATCTTCTGTACTTCCACTGCAATTCTGTGTGGCGCAGCATATTTTGGCTTTGTGCATCTGTTTTTCGCTTTGTTCTTCCTCGAGGCCAGGGACTAACATTACACTGAGGGCTACTCCTAAACCTTCCTGGGGAAAGAATGCATGCTAAGTAGCTGCATGTGGTCAGCCTGAAATTCATTGCATTAAACTGGAAGTGACATATCCAGTGCTGTAACAAAACAGTAAATCCTCAGAAACCAGGGGTGAAGGATGAATGCATTCCTGGTCAGAACCCAACCTTAGTGGAGGGGGGGAGATTATTGTGTGACAGAAGCCTCCTTGCAATGGGATTACACCCTGCCTGACTGCTCTGTGGTTTGGGGCATGGGTTGCTCCAACTAGCAGAACACACAGAACAGGATTTGACAAGTCGTCTCCTATTCTGTAGCAAGTATTTATTTCAAATTCCTCTTTTTTTGATCTTTTTGTTGCATTTAAAAAGCAGAATTGTTTTGTGCTCTTTTTTTTTTTTTTTAATTTTGGGTGACTTAGCAGCCACTAGGACCTGAGAGAACTTGTTCATGGTGATTGCCCTATGTTATGAGTGTATAGGAAACACTGTGTTTACATGTTGTGTAGGAGTTGGTGCTGTGGTCCCTGTTCTCATTTGTCTGTAACTGTCAACAAGATAGATTGAACTCTCCTATGTCAGGGCTTGACCTGTTATGGTGCTGTTTGCTTGGGTAGTCTCTGTAGTTCAGCTGTCTTTGAGAATGAGGCGTTGGGAAAATGTCACTCTTGCTCTGTGCTATCCTCCTTAGGAAGCTGCAGTTCCCTCTCATGGCATGTTGGGTGGAAGGTGTTCCCTTCTTCATACTCCTGTTGTCTGGGTACCTGCAAAATTGCTTTGTTCCAAGGGGGGAAAAGCATCTGAAAGAGTTCATCCATCTCGAGCTGCTGTTCTGAGGTGGGCATATTTGTCTCTTCACCTCAAGGTGTGTGATGGAAATGAGACCCATACCTGGGCAAACAAGGGAGTATGGACTTTCCTTAATGACCCCTGCCAATTATCTCTACCCCATGCTTGTGTCTGCATGCCTGTGAGTGGTATCTGGATGACATCACTGGGTTTGCTTGAGCAAAGCAATGGCTCTCAGCTGTGTACCAGGGAATTGCTGTGCAGCCAGCTTCAGCTGCTGACTTGGGACTGGCACACAGACCAGAGGTCTTTTGACTCCTGTCATGTTGGTGTTGGGTATCAGTTTGGTACCTCTGCTGCCCTTTCATTGCTCTGGGACATTGGGATTAAGCCTATAGCAAACATCTTGGATTTAGTATTGGAGTTTTACCTCTGTCCAACCTGTAACTCCTGTTGCAAGCTGAGAACACACAATTCATGCAGTTTTGGTGGAGACTTTCAAGGGCTCTGCAGCTAAATTCCCTTAATTCCCTTACTATGGTTCCTTGCACCCAGAAGACAAAAGTGAGAGCAGTCAGGCGACCTCCAGAGTCCTCCTCCCACAGCCTCAAAACACCACGGTTAGAAGGGTAGGTTCTGATTAAGAAGTGGGCAAACACCTACAGATACAGTGTTCTGTGGTGGTAATAACACTGAAAATATTGTGCTGTATTTACCCTCTACTGCAGAAAGACCAGATGTGCAGCAGTAATAAATTACCTAAACACTTAATTAGAGATATTAGAATTGAGTGGCTGAGAGAAAAGTTTTCTAGAAGTAATTTCTGAACTAATACCTAAATCTAAAGAGAGAAGCGATTTCTGAGTGCAGTCATGAATTATGCTGCTGTGGCAGGACGTTATGCCCCATCTCAATCTGTTTCATTCTTAGAGGCATGCTTTGCATAAACTAACAGAAGTCACACTGGTTATTAAAAAACTATTCTAACACACTATAGGACTACCCTTGAATTAGGACCTCATCACAACCTTACAAATTGGTAGAAATATAATTTTGTTAGTCCATTTAGAAGTGTTAGGACATTTTCTTGTGCCTGCACTCAGAATTGCACCTACACATGGTTTCAGAAAGCCTAATGTAACAGTCAGATTAAGTGCTTTCTTGCCTATGGCTATTTTACTGGAAATCCTGGTAATGAACACCTCAGAATAAGCATTTGTGTCAAAAACCCATGTTTTCAGTGCTTCCACCCTGGAAAGGGATGCAGTTGAGACTTTTCTCTTCTATTATTGATTATTTATTGTAGTTCTCACTAGAGGATAGAAGACTAAGCCATTCTGTCTCAAAATGTCAAACCTTAACCTTTGTGCAAACTTCCTGAAGCTCAGCAAACCGTGTGAAAATGGACCACTGTGATTGAATAATGTTAGTGTGGAAATAGTTAACTCCCACACAACGCTGTGTTTCACCATCTGCAACATGGTTTGGGTCTGCAGTGGTTTCACAGGTCTGTGATGTGCGTGCAGATTTTCTGGTGGTTCTCCTGTTTTTAATTACTACTGTACTTAAAAAAAATCTGTACAGAGATGAGCAGTACATAACACTGATACATAGATGCAGATGCTAAAAATATAATTACATTTTTGTGCTGAGCATTCAGCTATCCAGCCAGACTTCATACCCTGTATTCCTCATTGCTTTCAGAGGCAGATTCTTACCCTACCACAGGAGATTTCTTTCTTTTCTTTCTTTTCTCCCGATGGGTTCTCTTGCATTTGGTTATATTAAAACACATTTTGTGACTGTGTCAATCAGATCACTCTGTAACACTGACCTACCCTCCTTATCACCCTATGGCTCCAGTGCTCTAATGTTCTCTGCCCTTCTACTGACACAGACTTTTAGCATGACAGCTTCTTCCCCACACCCCTTCTCCTCACTGTGAGCTCACCTCCCTCCTGTGTCAAACCTCTGCTGTCATCCTTCTTTGCTTCCCTAGACCTCTGCTGATGCTTTCTCTCCTCTTAAGCTCCTGCTGCTGAAGCTTCCACATGGCACCTGGTACTGGCACTTCCTTTCCCCTCTCTCTGAGCAAGCGTTAATCCCAGGCAAGCTCAGTACCAGCTGCAGGTTTACTGTCCCAGACACACTGTAGGTACCTTGCCTGTTGTGCTGATGGAACTCATTGCATGAAAAGTGCCTCCACATGGATGGCCTGGATTAAAAGAAAATAACCCAAACGGCTACCCAAAACCAACCTAACATGAACCAAGAACTAACATTTGCAATCTTAGCTCATAGTCAGCCCCATTTACTACTGGATTTCACTCTGAGTTTCAGTCATTAAAGCTGGTTTTCAATACACTTAATGTGCATCCCTGTTATTTTTGTTTTCCCTCATAGAAGGGTTAATTTTTAGTAAGAAAGCCTGGTAGAAGAAACCCAAGATTTTCGATTTTACTAGTTTGTCATCACCGCTTCCACCCATGCCCAACCCCCATGCATTTATTTCTTGCTTTGTCATTCCTAATGAACCAGAACTACTGGGTTGTAGTTAACTAGTAGTTAATCACATTGCTTAGGCTTCCTTGGACTATCTCTTATACCCTCTTTACCTTTTACTACTGCTAATATACTGACGTTCATTGCTGCTTTCAAACATGCTTTGATTTTGCCTCTTAAGAAGTAACATTATTGGGTCTAGTCCATCCTGCTTTCTTTCTTGTATAGCCTAGAACAGTCCATTTTACCCAAGTGGCCACATTATCTTCTTCCTGAGAGCCGTTTACTGTTAGGTGGCCTCAGTGAGCAGCTCTGAATTAGGGGACCCTAAGCTCTCAAACTTCTGATGTGTAGCTCTGTCCCAGCCATCAGCTCCCCTTACATCTGCAGCCTTTTCTTCTTCTATGGGCAGAATTATAAATAGAGAAGATGGATGAAGTGGCCCAGATTCCTCAAAGAGCTCATTCACTTTTGAGGCCAGAGCAAATGGTTTGCCTTTAGCCTCTTTTTATTTCAACGCGCTTGGCCTTAACATACTTAACCACGTTCAGAACCGAGTCTGAAGGCTGCAGTGGCTGTATCTACAGATATGACCCAAATCTGGTGGTGATTACTTATGAAAATCTGACCCAGTTCAGCTGTAACATTTCTGTTTTGGTGTGCAGCCAAGCTTAGAGTATCAGCAACATCAATGCAAAGCAACTGATATGGAAAAATATGATCAGTGGACTTTTACATTTCTTCCAGCTCTGTGTAGGGTTAGGCAAAAGAGTAAGGGAGGCATTACAGCATGTATTGCCAAAAAAGCAAACAAATATATTTTGAATTTCAAATGCATGTCCTACCAGAAGGAAATGTTCATTTGCAACACGGTGGGATGCCTGCTATCAATTTTGGTACAAGCTGTGTTAAGGCCCAGGCCATGAGTGTGGGTACCAGAGTATATTTCTGGCTTTGCATGTGACATAGTCCGTGTGCCTGGATGAGTCACTCCACTCTCCTTTCACTTTCTTTTTCTGTGAAAAGGGGTTTAGCATCTTTGAAAAATGCTTAGAAATTGATGATCAAACTGCCAATTTATAATCATGCTAAAGGGAATTGCTACTGGTAAAGAGCTCACCTCAGTGCATGTAAGCATTTCACAAGAAGACCATTAGCTCAAACACAAAAAATCAGCCAATAAAAATAAGCATGATCCTGTGAAACCACTGATCCGTTTGATCCATCTTCAGTGGTGAATTTGTAATCCTGGTCAAAGTTCTGGAACTAAACAATGCCTTACAAATATTAATTAAAAGTAGGAATTCACCTCATTTTTTCAGCAAAAAAAAATCTTTCCTGAAAGGTAATGGCTTTGATAGGGAACAGCCTATAGAAATACAGGGACTGTTATTAGGGGATTCTTACAGAGCAAGAAGTTCTGAACAAAGCTGTTACCGCACCAGTTGATAATGAAATTTAACCCATCTTAAAATGAAAAGTAACTTGAAACTTGATTTTCTTTTTCTTTTTTTCTTTTCTGTATGTTTAGAAACGTCAAAGTGAAACAGACTGACAATTTGGACACTTTTTCAAGTTGAGAAATTAATCAAAACCAACCTTTTCCTGCAGAGGTTTCATTTTCAACCAAGCAGGCCTCTTCTGATTAAAGAAGCTGCATAAAAATACTTAACCATCTCTGCACAGGAGTACTGCTGTAGCTATTGGGTGAATCATACCTCTTTTAGAGACAGCTTTCATAATAACCTATAGGTGCTGTTCTAAGACTCTGTATGAGTACTTTTGTCCGTGCCCAAGTCATGTGGCCCTGGGGCAGAGCCCTCCCAGCTGCAGAGAGGGCCCTGTGGACAATGACACCAAAGCAAGGCCACCTTTGCAGGAGCCAGGGGACAGTGGGCCCGTTTGGCTGAGGGAATGAGCCCTGCCCAGGCTCCCTGCAGTCAGTCCCTGTGCCCACCAGAGGTGGGAGGTGTGAGGCTGGGCAGAGCTGTCCCTTCCTGGGGGGGAGAAGCCCAGGGCTCTCCTGCTGGGCAATCTGGCTGTTGGGTGGGATCTTTATGGTGGCACACAGGGAACAGGCACAAGGATGAGTGCTAACTGTTGGAATTAGTGAAGGGGTACAGTGGAAAGGAATGGCCATGCACTGGGATGAGAAGAATAGGAAGGATTTGGAAGAAGAGGGGACAGAAACAGAGATATGAAACAGGGTGGGGCGAGTGTCCGTAACTCTGGCTTTATACCCAGTTGAGAATTTTTAGTAGAAGTTTTTCAGAAGCAAAACGTTTAAAGTATTATTTGTGGAGTATTATCTACGAAATTCTGAATTCAATATTTTTAAGAGCCTGTGGCTCTTAGAAATTGTACTCTTAGACTGTAAGAGCGGATACTCTTTGGCTAACCTGCAGGGAACTTCCTTCCCCCCTTTGTAAAGGAAATAAGGATGTGAAGATATGTATCTATGCTGTTGTGCTTCCATTCCCCCCTCCCTCGTGTTTCTTAGCACCGGTGACTTTATCAGTTTTGCTTCAGGCGTCATCTGTCTTTTATTCAAGGTTATCAGATAGAGATGAACTAGGAAAAAAAGAAATCCAACTTTTGACTCAAACCTTTACGATATAAATGATGTAACCCGGAATCCAGTATTACTCCTACACAGACCAGCAGTCAAGTACCAGAACTAGAGGTCAATGTTTCATCTTTGAATCATCAGATTTAAAAAAAGAGAGTTACTTTCAGTGAAGCCTACACAACAGCGCTACTTATAGTTAGATACTGACAGAGCCTTCAAGTCAGCTAGGCAAATGTTTGTAGCTACATCTTTAAATTTTATTTCACTTTTTTAATGCTGTGACAAATTTTGAACTGTAGGGAAAAGGTGGTAACATGCTGCAAAGTGTGAAGTGTGCTTGACAGCTTAAGAAAACAGCAAGCTGGTCTTGAATATTTGAGCATGAAAATGACCCCTTCATTCTCTGCAGGACAGTATCATAAAAGTTTTTAGGTAAGTTACAGCATTACTACCAAGCCAAATTATACATATTTGACGTCTTGATCCTGGCCGTGGGAGAAGGGATTGCTTGCAGAGGCACTACAGCTGAAAGAGCTGTGGGTGCTGCTCCAGCCTGGCCACAGAGCTGGACAAATGGCCTCACTGCTGTGGCCAGAGAGCTCCTGTCCCGCAGGGCTCTCAGGCAGGAGGGAGCTCTCTCTGTGCTCCCAGGCAGCCTCTCAGGGCTCTGGTGCAGAGCAGCTCCGTGCTGCACAAACCACACGTTCCCAGAGCAGTGGCCTCACTTACCCTGTGTAACTCAGCCAGCACAGCAACACCCTGGCTGCTTTTCAGCACAAGAGAGACCCAGCTCGGTCCCACAGCAAGGCTCCAGTTCAGCTCACAGAGAGAGAAAACTTAACAAAGAAATAAAAACTTGTTAAAATTAATCCTTTCTGAGAGCAGCCTCTGCTTATAAAGTGAGAATAAAAATGGCACTTGCATTCTTAGGAAACAATGCCTGTGCACAATTTGCAATGTTTCAGATTTGTTCTTTGGAAACAATTTGTGTGATTTATTCTGTTTTTCTTCAAGCGTGATTCTGTTTTTCTTCAGGGCTGCTTGGGGTATGTGGTTTGACACTCAGCTTGTCGTTTAGCATTGTGAGATTGTGAGTTTTTTGAAGAGGGCACCTCTGTGGTTATAGAAGAATAACAAGAGGCATCAGATGTTCAGAGAACAGAAAAGCAGAGCTTGGGAGGATCTTAGAAATGAATAGTTAGCAGAGACGACATATATATGACCCAGAGCTGTAGAGGGCTAATGTGGTAGCTGTAAAATTACTTACTTTTCAAGTTTTCAAATGCTTTTAATTATCTTAATAAGGAACAAACACTTTAACTACGTTTCTAGTTGTGAAATTTTATAATAAACAGAGGATCTTAAGCAGCAAAAGTATTTACTCCTTTGTATTTGTTGTTTCTTTTTTTTTATTTACTAAGAGTCCATAGTTCAGAAAAAAAAGAATGTACTCAAAAAAGCTTTTAAGTCAGTCAGAGCTTTAAGCAGTAAAACTACTGCCCTTTTGAGAACAGAAGGAAATGTTGAGACTGCAGCCTCATCTCCTGTATTCCCAAGACTGCTTGGGAATAATTAAGGCTGATGGAAATTTAACCAGTATTTGTGCAAGAAGGAGTCAAGTCAAACTGCAGAGGGGTGCAGGCTTATGCAAGTTTCTGAGAAACAGTGAACTGGATCTAAACCTTGTTCAAAAAATCAACAGCCACCAGGGCTTACAACAGTGTCTACCTCAGTTAAAGTGCAAGTATGACTCTAGCTTAACCACCTGCATTGTTCTCACAGTATTTCCAAACTTCTTTTTAAATCTTTCTCTCCTATACTGATGTGAGTCCACCCTCTCTCTCTTCTGGCTATGCAGGTAAAGATATTACACCAAAACAACTTTGCTTGCACCATCTCAAATGAAGTATTTTTAATGGATCACATGCTTTGAGACCATGTCCTCATGGTCTTTTTCAAAAGAAGTGCAGAAATTAGTAATTATCTTCATGAATTTTGTGCTAAAGTGATATTTACCATTTCCACTGCCAAAGTAAGGTACCTACACTTTGAACTACAGCCAGCCTTGCTAAATCAGTACTAGCCACAGATTTGCAACCATTTATTCTGTTTATTAAATTAACAAATAAGAAGCGTCTGCAAAAGGTTTTCTCCTGACTGTGGATAGCACTTGCAGTACTGAGGTGTTTACGGAAAATCCTGCTTAGTGGCAAATCCTGATTAGGAAACGTTATCATTTTCCTGCATAATAGGTGAGATAGACGTGCCTAACATATGGTTGCTATAAAATACCTTAGATGAGTCAGATCTTAGCTGACAGCTGTAAACAGGGTTGCTGTGGCTTCTTAGATTATACTACCAATTATGATCCTTTTTTGTTAGTTAACTACTTACTGTTAAATTATATTAACCTGATTTGTAGACACTCCTGTTTGAGCAGAACAAAAAGGCAAGATTTATGATGTAAATCCTGATCTAATGTTTGCAGCTTATTAAAGCTGTATCCAAAGTCCTTCAAACTCTCTGTAGTGATGACTAATTCTAACCTAATTGTAGGACTCCCCAGGAGGCTATTGCTGTCCCACAGTGTTCAGTTCAGTTACATTCTGAAATTTAAGGGGGTAAAAAGTGCCAGAAATGGCACTGATTTGATGATGCAGGATGTACCAGCCAGTAGCCCCTGTGGCTTTGTGCTCTGATCCTTGCATGCAGCTCCCACAGGTAATCATAGCATGCAAAAATGTACTGAAGGGTTTGCCTTTAAAGTACAGACTACGATAGTGTCCTGGGACTGACTTCCAAGGAGGGACTTGGCCAAGTGGCAAAAGGCAACTGCCTTAGAGCCTGTGGTTCTGCTCCAGCCTGGTGCTGGAGAGGGGCTCATTAGACAAGGACAGCACAGAAAAGCCAACAAACAGGTAGACGGCTGCAGTGAACAGGGACCACACTACACTGCTCCGAGTGATCAGCCTCACCAAGTCCAGGAGTTTAGTCTACACATTCAATTCTCATAGCAAAGTTTATCTATTTTCTTCAGAACTCCAGCCTGCACTTTGCTCTACTTTACAGCTACAAGCAGCTCAGGGGGAAGGACTTTATCACACACGTCCCTACATTGCTCAGTGGCTCATCTGCTTTCTCTTGCTTTTTGAAACCAGAGTGCTAAATGAGAGCCACCTGAAGGTACACGTTTCCAGCTCCTCCCCACCACCTCACCAAATCCTGTGTAGCACCACAAATGCCACAGCTCACGTTCTGCAGCATCTTTCTGGCAGCCCTTCTCCCCATGTACTATCCACACTCTGTGCAGAGAATAGGTTCTAAGATGAAGAGTCACAAAGAGAAAACTGAAGAGGAAAAGTCTCCCCCAAAGTTACTTTCTGTCTTTGCTAATGGAAGGCACACCCACTTCCTCTGACTCTAATCAGAGGACTGGCTGTCAGGTGGAAGAGATACACAGTTGAGAAACAAGAGGTCTTTATAGTTAGGTGCCTAGCCCTGCCTTGTATACCATCTGCTGCTAATGGAAACTTAAGACTTGCCAAAAAGAGAGGCTGAGTCTGCGTTTTCAATATTTAATGTTCACTGGAAATGACAGTTCAGCATTACCTGCTGTCCCATCGAGATCAAGCTAAATCCCACCCACAGCACTGCATGTTCACATGCAATTGCAGAAATAAACAGTAAGTATGGAAAATGAAGGGGCAAACTCTTGAGCATATCCTAATTTCTACATAGGGGCATTATTTTTTTTTCCCTAAAGACTGCCATTCATTTGAATTCTTTTGATGTTATAGGTTAAGAAAACATTCTGTGAAGTAGCGGCCATCAAAATAAGTGAACAATATGATTAGATTGGTTAGAAACTCCCCACTGTGCAGGGGCAGGTGCCCATTCAGTTTTGTGCCACACTCTACTACAATCCCTCCATGGAGAGCCAGTTTACTGTGTTGGTGGTCTCAGCTGACTTTTCTGCTTTCTTTCCCCCATGAGGGACTAGGGAAAGAGGCATTTCCACCATCCACTTCATAAATCCACTAAGGTGACATTTGGAGACCTTAAATTTAAGAGCAGCTCTCTCTGAAGCAAATGGAGACAGGCAGGTACCTAAGTCTGGATGCCTAAATTTAGAAGGTGTGAATACTGCTTCCCCCCACCCGGCCCCCTTCCTTTTTCTTCTCTCTGATGTGCCAGTCCTTTTTTCTCAGCAGTTAAAAGAGACGTCCAGTGGAGCAGCTCATCCCCTGTTGCACTTTGTAGAGTCCAGGTTCTCTCAAACTAGGGGGAGAAGGGTAGGACATGGAACATCAAGGTTCACCAAAACTGTTATTTTCCCCCTAAAACCACAACAGATGTCTCACTTTTAAGCTGCTCACTGAGACTGAAGAGTGAAAATACAGGAGACTGTTCTGTGTGTTGTGTGGACACAGCCTGTGAGGCCCCAGACACATCTCATAAATGGACCGTGCTCATTGTTCCTCCCTACATCTCCCTTTAAAAGGCAGAGTAGATCTAAATTTCCAGTTCTGGGTTTAGGCAATGGCACAGCCCTGTCAGTTATGCTGCTCTAGATTTATTAAGGAACTTTTTTGTTTTGATAGTTTCCAATGAAATAAATCGGGCTCTCCTCTGCTTGTTTGAATGGAGAATTTTGCATTACCATATCTAGCTTGGTTTGCAAACTTTACACAGATTCAAGGTAATCTCTTCAAAAACCTGAACATGTATGGGTTACATTATGACTTTCCTACTTTCCTGAAATGGTGAACATCAAATGAACCACTTTGGCTCCTCTTTTTCTCTCCAAAATCCAAGAAAAATTACTAAGTATGGTGAATGGGCAAAAAGAATCAAAAGGCAGCAGTGAAGGGCTCTGTGCTAGGAAATTCAGTATTACAAAGTGCACTGAGAGTATTTACCAGACTGTGAACTGAACTTTGGTGTGAAAATAGACACAAAAGTCTTTCCATCAGCCTGTTTGGCCAGCATAAAGACTGCTTTGAATAATATTGAGAAAATGTGATTCTGTGTATGTGGCTGTTCTCTTCCTGAGATTATTTCATCACAGCTATAGAGAGCTTCTGTGACATGCAGGTACGTGTCACACATTTCTCCTTTGAGGCAGAATAGCTGCAACAGCATGAAGCAAGCTTTGCTTCAAGCTTTAAACCAAGGTGTTCCTCTATTCTTTACTAAATCATTTATGTATGTCAGAAAAAAAAAAATCACCATATAAGTCTGGTTTCCTACCCACTCCCCTGCTATTAAAAGAAACACATCATACTCCAATTGCCCCACTACAGGTCCATGGCCAGACAGTGCTGGCTGCTTTACATGGTCATGGCAATGAACTTCTGTGACTTTATGATCCTTAACATCTAAGGTACTGATGGTTTTACCAAGTTTATGCCCCTTTTACAGAGCTGTTCAGAAATAGAGGCTTCTGTCCCATTTGCCCTAAGCCCCAGATCCATGATGTCTCTCCACACCTGCAGCTCAGAAGACAGTCACTACAATTTAGTGTATCTGAGATAAGGCTGAAATCACCACTGACCCAAATGTCAACTGCTCTCATCTGTTTAACTAACACAGAAGGAAAAAACAGTAAGCACAGAAACAAGTGCACAAGGAAACAGTCTGCCAACATAAGCAAAATGAGAAGGGACAGAACAGCACCAAAAGCCAGCTGAGTTAAGAAAGAGTGACATCTTCTGAAGAACAGATAGTTGTGACAGAAATGTGCTTAAGATAAAAAATTGTGTCTAGATTTGAACATTTCTAAGCAGTTAGATTGTTATACAGCATGCTGAGAAGAAAACTACATAAATGAAATTTTGGTACTTGAGTTGTGATTTTTATACACCAGTTAAGGCTGACAGTATTGAAAGATCCTTTGGGATGAGTCTATAGCCTCTCTCCTACTCAAAAGTACTGAGTATATTTGTGTAATTTCTGCATTTATTTACATGTGTGTTACTCATGTCTAATGGAGATGAAATCATTGCGAGTAAGTGAAGAATATCCCTTCAGGGTGTTTCCAGCATAGTACAGAACTTCTTCTAGCCTCATGGAAAGAGAAATGTTATTTTCTTCTTATAGGGCAAGAAAAAGAATAAGGGAGCTTAATACACAGCAGTGAAAGAAGAGATGCAAAAATTCAGAAAGCTTACTTTTTTGAGCTGCTGAGGCTGACAGTAAAAGCAGTTATAGTGAACCCTGATAAAGAGGTCTTTGAGCCTGCAACCTATTCATTCTTATTACAAGATCATACATTTCCTACACAGTAGGTGCTGAAGACCAAGCCTAAAAATAACTACCAAAAAAAGAAAAAAAAAATCACACCACTAAACTGACAGGAAATGCAAAAACTTTGCAAATGAGAGCCATCAAACCTGATGAAGCATAGTTATATTCCTGGTACAATGTACATTTGTAATGCCTTCTAGGCATACTCAGTATGACAAAAACTGTTGTGAGGTAATCTTTGTGCCCCAAGGTCAACATGCATGGAACAGGATAATGGCTTGCTCAGAATCTGCTAGGTGAAAATAGAAATACAGTTAACTTGCAAAATCAGAAGTGAATAGATATAAATTCAAGGTTTAAGTTCTGCTCAGAGTATCATACCTATTACTCAGTTTTCTATAGAAGTTTATCTTTTGGTGAGGTCTTCACCCTTCTCTCCATATGTATCAAGTAAACTTTTTCCATCATGGTACAAAACCAATGTAACTTCTATCCAGTAATTCTTATCAATTTCATATCAGACACATTCTGATCCTAATAGGTATTTTTTTCCCTACTGCATACTTAGAAAAATGCAACTGTAACTCTGCATTAAAGGTTGTCCTAATTCTGAAGTACTGCTTTTACAACTTATACTGAACATAACTTGCCCTTACAATGAAAGTTTGGAAAAGCCAGGTGTCTCCTAAATGAAGTCTACTGCACAATGAAGCTTCCACAGAAGAGCTGCATGAGCTTCTGTGTGACGGGGTAATCTATATATTCACTCTGATTATCACAAGGGAACTACACAGCAGTGAACTAGTTAAGTGTAGAGTTCCTTTATGGTGCCCAATTACAGAAGCAAAGCAAAGGAATAAAGGTGTAGCAGCCCTGGTAAGGCTTGCCTCAGCCTTGACTAGTGCTGGCATCTGCTGCAGACTAAGAAATGCCAGTTACAACTTTCTTCTCAAGTCTCTCGAAATGCAGTGTCCTATGAACTGAGAACCATGCAATAAAACATATGGAATCATTAAGAATTACTAGTGGACTAGTTTTAAACTGCACTTTATAATCAGTTAGTGACACAAGCAATTCCAAACACACTCAGCCTAAATAACACAACTCTCTGAAATGAAATGACTACTGAAGCAAATGGTATTTAGTTATTAAAATATATTTTAAAGTCCAAATTAGTAACAACTAGAGTCTGTTTAAAAATAACTTTTACACAGGTTCAAAGACCACCCCTTTTCTTAGAGGTAGCAAGACAAACAGGCTATGAATCAGGCATATTTGTGTACTGTTGTCATCATTCTTAAATGTTCCTTCTCCATGTGCAAGGGCAACTGGAAAAATGTCAGCAGCACTACTCTTACCATGGGAGGCTCAGATGCTTTTTTCCCTGTATTTTCCTGATCCCTGTAGACAAACTTTGACTGAAAGTTTCCAAACCAAGAAAAAGCAAACCAATCCAAATTCCTTTTCTACTGCTTTTAAAACTTTTCAGATGATCCATATTTTAACTTGTTTTCATACCTTGACTAACTGCAGTTATAGTCAGCTTTTTCGCAAGACTTCTAAATTCTTACCCATAGGAAGGAAATGAAAAAGCAGAAACGCAAGTACTACAATTCATACTAAATTTCATTTTTCCTTTAAAAAAAGCTCACACAACTGAAGGTGTTCTTTTGTTCTCTGTGCAACTATTTCAGGTAGTAGGAGATGCTAAGATGATCATGTTATTCTGTGGGGAACAAAGGAGTGAGATCAGTAATGATACTATAATGCTCTATTCATTGAATCAGTTGAATATGATCAACCTAAGTAAGGTATTTGCTCTTTAAATTTTTTGGCCTACCCGGAATGAAAAATGTAATCTCAACATTATGCAAAAAATGGGCTCTTAGCTCAATTTTATATCACAAAACCTGAACATAACAATTTCATTGTAATAATTAAGAAAACCCCAGCTGAGTCTTAGCCATAGTAGCCACACAGAGGTTTTTTATTTTTTTTTAATAAATAGTGGTAGTAAAAATTCCTCTCAAAATTGCAGTAAACCAAGCAGACATTATCAAAAGATTGGTGTGATAAGTAAGCAGCTGGCATTTACTGTAAGCGACAAAATGATGACACCCATTTCCATACCATACATATTTCTTTACTTTAAAATGTGCTTCACACATTTTCTGCTCCAGCTGATACAATCTGTAGCTATTGTGAATACTTACAAAATGCTGAACATTAAACCTGTGGCTAACCCGCTTGATTTTAAGACACACAAAGTAGCTTAAAGTTGATTGACCATTCAAGTTGTCAGTCCATTCTAAATATTTTTGTTAAACTTTCCAGATCTTCATTTTTGAAATGCAGTTCTTCCAGTAATGTGCTCAGGAACTGTGTGTACACTGGGCTCGTCTGAGTATTCTTGAAAAGTGGAGTAGTTTGTGACAATCTGGAAAAAACCCAAACATATTTCATACAGTAAAGCAACTTTTGAGTGGCAGACGTTACAAAGCAAAGCTTGTGACTTCAAATAACTGTATGGAAGAAAGGCATAGTTTATAATGTCACATTTGATTAATAACTGTATATAATAGAGTGTATGTATGACATACGAGCTGTGCCAAAATATTATTTTTTTAATATGTAGTGAAGCAAAAAAAATCTAATTAGAAAAATTAAGAGTAGTTTGTATACCTCTAATCAGTTGGACATAGATGTTATATAAAGTAGACAGATAACAGAACGAACAATCTGCAGAATGCACAATTACACATATAAAAGGAAAGATCCTTATTATATATTTCTTTATTCTTTTTCTCATTATTTATTTCTTTGCCAGAAAGCTCCTAACATTCATACAGTAAAAGTTATATACTTCTTCATATGACTAAAATATAAAAGAGATATAAAATTCCTCAGTTTGGAAGGAGCTACCACTATGCAGATCACCTACATATATAATACCTGTATGCAGTATAAGGTGAAATACTGAGCTGTTTGTTGTCATTTGCCCTTTAATTTATCCAAATCTACTTTTATTATAAAGTCCTTCCTAATTCTTCTCCTAATTCTATTGCAAAATATTGCAAAGGTAGTAACAGCTGAATCTACTTCCTAAGCCCAAATTTGAAAAAAACCCCAACCTTAAATGGAAAAAATTCAAATATTAAAGCTTATGCTGAGTGTTAAGAAACTTCAACACCAAACATTACTGACAAGATCACCTAACAAGAACTCCTATCTCAGCAACAGTTACTTTGTCTCAAACACTGTATCAGACAAACAGTGCCATTGACACCATACATGAAAGTTATTTTAGAATACATTTGTGAAATGATGTACTTTTAATAAGAAATTCAAGAGAGTCTACAGCTTCCTAATAACTTCCCAGCTCAGGAAGTCTTGAGGTGAGTAACAACTGAGATAAATCTCCCTGCAGTCACTGATATTAAGACTACCTCTTCTTGAAAAAAACCAGCATATAAAAGAAGATTCTTTTAAATTAAGCAACCAGAGTGATAGAACACAAAAGGCCTTACAAGACATAGTATGAGAATCTCTTAATAAAAAATAAATGTACCAAAAAAATTAATGAGAAAAAAATACTAACTTTTAATGAGTTAAAATTATTTCCCATTTCTTTCTGGATTTCATTTCAGTATCTATATTTAGCTAAATATTTCAGATATCAAACACTGACACTTGGTGAGAAAGACTTTCGGAGATGCTTATAGTAAAGGCAGGGTGTGGAAAGAAATGACTTAGGCATAAACTCTGCTATTTATATAAAAAAGAAGTATTCAGAGTCAGGTTTGTGGTTTTTGGCCTGAGGCCAGTGGGTTTTGTAATGCACTTCATTCCAGGGACCGAGTTGTTTGTGTCCTGGGGTTACTCCTTGGGCTGGTAAATCAGAGCCCCTGCCAGGGCAGGCAGGCTGGAGGCTGGGTTTGCATGGGGAGGCTTTATCAGCAGGACAACCCAGGAAATGCTGATAGAGGATCAGAGGAAGCACTGCAGAGTGTCAGTCTGGAGACAGGGGTAGCAGGAGGAAGAGCAGGAGATGCATTTCTACTCGACTGCAATTCCCCTTCTCAGAATTATGCAGGCTGTTTATGAAAAAAGGCTGGTGGCAGAAGCAGTCATGCCTTCCTGAGTGCTGGTGTGAGGCAGCTGGAGCACTGGAAACCATTATCCTGCCATGATGTAAATTTACATCTGAGTTTTCTTAGTTCTGCCATGGGCCTAAGAGGGTATTAACAAGGACATTATTTTTCAAAACCAGAAGAAAGCTTGTGCAGTTTTAAGGAATGCACTAAAGCCAGAATATTTATTACCATGAAGCTCACGTTTTGGTTTTTTTTGGAAATGCAGTTGGTGATATTACATAGTTTCATGAATTACAAACACGACCCCGTTTGAAGAGTAGCTATTATAGCTTACACCAAGAAAGAAAGAAAAAGATATTGCTATTTTCAGAGAAGTTGCCAGGCATTAAATATTGAGAAATGGAAGTTAGAAAAAGGTTTAGCCATGAATTAAGTTTTTATCTTACCTAAACTTTGTTTTAAAACTAATTAAGCAACTAATTATCTGATCAGCAAGCATCTAAATCCACAAGTAACTTCAGAGAGGCATGTGCAAGTTTCTAGCAAGTAGTTAAAAGTTGCATCTTGACAGGACAGCATGCTAAATATTTATGAATACATGCACCATCACTTTTCTCTTGGAAAACTGTGTCCTTTTGACCTTTAAATGATGCTTTAACTTGTCATTTGAAAAGCAGTTATCATCAAGTACTTTTCTAGTTTCAGGTGGCTGTTGCAGCAGAAGCAGAAGCTTTTGTGTGAGACAGGAGCAAGCACAAGTTGCTGGTTTGGATGGAGTGGTAAGTTACATGCTCTGAGTCACACTGCTCCAATGCATACTGAGGTACTGCACAAGAGAGCATGGAGGGACTGTTTAACTGAATTAAACTGTAATTGTATGCAAACAAGCCAGAACAGCATTTGGGATCAGTATCTTCAAGTTACAGAAAACTACAGTGATCCTATCTCTCAAGAAACTATGATGACTAATTCAATTTAACGACACACAGGATTTCAGTTTAAAGATTGTGGAATTCACTTGAAAGTCTGCAGCATCTTCAAAAGATGTAGAATATAAACAGGAAATGGGATACTTTGGATCACAATAATAACAACTGGCTAGTGCAGCAATGAAAAGAAAATATAAATTTTGCTTTTTTGTTACCTCTTTCCCATGTTGCAACATTAATCTACAAACTTCTATGAATAAAGTCAAATAAAAATAAGAAACACTGAAGGATTAAGTGATTTAAAAATAACCACCTACAGAAGTACACAAACTTAAATGTTACAGTCCAAAATTACACACCCATTCTTCAAAGGCTTGCCTTCAGCAGAAGCACTAGAAGGAAATGTTCATGCTCAGATCATGGAAAAGTAGTACATCAGACTTGATGAGTGTGTAGTTTCCTGCACACCCACTTACACCATATGGTAAACAGGCATTTGTAACGTTTAAAAAGTGTTAAAAATGTCAAACTGTATCTGATTGATAAAATTTGTATTTGCTGGCTATTCCACATATGTTACATGTTCAAGAAAAAAACCCCTCAGAAGTGAAATTCATGTGAAGAATAATCAATTATTACCAAGCTATTAAAAGACATCTGGCTACCACAAAATGTTTACATAGTTTCAGTGCTTCAGCTTAAGACCCAAGCTTTCTATGAGTCAGCTGCCTTACAAAAACATTTGTCAAGTATATTTAGGAGTTAAACCTAAATTATATTTAAGAGTAAGTTTCATTAATTGATATGGTAGTGTGTGCAACTCATTCTTAGATCTATGCATACCTTAACCAAGACAGCTGAATGCGTTCAGAAAAGATAAAATCTTTATGCAGTTGAAAGCATTGATTGGCATTTCCTATCCAGGGGTGTGAATATTCTCTCTAAAAACCCAAATTAGTTGTCCAGTACCATCCTTCCATCTGCAATTGGATCTCGGGGAAAGCTTTCTAGACTTTCTGTTTAAGATGAATTCTGAGATTCCCTTTGAAAACGTTAAAATTTCCAAAGCCACCACTGTGTTACCAGTCAGTTACAGCTCTCTGATACAGACACCTGAAAACAGGGGTAAACCACAACCACAAAGAAGTTGTGTTCCTTTCCATTCCCCAGAATTGGTCACTTAAAATTATACATAAATTGTTGAGAATTTGAGTGCACATAAATTGCCCCCATATCGTGGAAGCATTGTACACTCATGAAGAAAAGCCACATGCTAATTGTCAGAAGACTAATAATAAGCTCCTCCTACAAAAACACAAGCACTGCCAGTTTTCCTCATTTTTTTTTCTAATAGTAGAAGCTTAAAAATGTAAAAGCCACTGGTTGTGGCAGAAGCCATGGATCTAAACACAATTTTTCAAGTCCCTTACCTTGTTTGAAATGCTTGGAACTTGAAGAAGAATAGAAGTATAAAAGAGAATGATGGAACAGGCAAGCCCTACCTCTCTTTCCAGAGTAAGCTTTGGAAAAAAAGGTATCTTTTTGCCAGTTATAGGTATTTAAGCACTGTGAATAAGACCCTTAGCTTAGTTGTCAGTATATAAGGGCTGGACATTTTTATTCTCTGTTTCTTTCTAACTTTTGTTTTAGTCATTTAAGACATAATTTTTTATGATTATCCTAACCAGGATCGTTAATAACTAGTTTCTATCAGAATGATGGAGTTGAACTAATGAATGATGGCGAAAGTCAGAGCACAGAAATGAAACAGGAGTTGGCAGCACTACAGGCAGCATTTTTCCCCCTTCTCCAGCAAAAACACAGACACAGAAACCCAGACTACTGGGTATGTGCTACAAGAGAGCCAACCTCTGACCAATAGACTCTTGCTCCAGCTATGACCATGCAGTTAACTATGCCATTCTAATGGGTTCCAATGCATCAACACAGAAGGGCTGGGGTGTTTTGTTTTGGTGCTTTTTTTAACCACTCTAAATATATTTGCACTACTCTCATGTTACAGATTTGATGGGCTTAGGAATGCAATAAAAATGTTACTAATCAGAAGCGCCTTTCTTTTAATATAGCAGTTTTATAGAATACACTGTTAGATTCCATTTTAGTTATGTTACTTTTAAGGAAGTCTCCGACACTTTTGATGAAACAAAAGCAATTGTTTTGTTTAAGACAACTGGCTAGACTGAGTCACTCCAACAAGTGTTACACATCAGCAATAAACCCCAGTGAATCAGATGTGCATTGCAGCCCACAGCCCATCTGCCTGTACACACAACTGTAATGCTCCTGTGTACCTATCACTTATATCAGTGCTTCAGTTGATTAGGTGAATGCAAACACTTGCTGCATTTATCCATTCCATGGATCCCTACCCAAAGGGACTCAGACATTTGGACAGAGTAAGTTGAAAGGATCCCTGTAATTCTGCATGTTCTTCACAATACATTGACTGTTTGCTTGAGGTAGAATCTCTCACTTCCAGTATCTCTCACTTCCAGTGTACATACAGTACATTCATCTAGGGACTGCAGCTTTCTTTAGTAAAGTATCTTAAATCCCAAAGCATGATGTGTCCATCAGGCCAAAGTTAGTATTGGACAGAAAGCACATCTGAAGCATGACATGAGTGCACCTCTAACATAAAGATGCAACACCGGGGAGCTTAAAAAAATTAACTTAGGTGTAATTAAGTGGTTACATGCAATTACTATGTTTAAACATATCAGAAATTAGAAAATATGACGGCCCCAACTTACGTAATTAAGCTGTTATATTCACAATTTCAGTGAAAAAACCCCCAAACCCTGCTTGTTTCTTGTAACTTTAGTTTGAGCATGATTAAAAAAACTCAACATTAAAAAACCTCAAACCCTTAAAAGCAAAAGGCTGTCTCCAGAGTGAACATTTTCCATTAGAACACATTAATATTTGACAGACAGTCTTGAACTGGAAGCATCTAACTTACAAACAAGATGCAAAAGTATTTAAATGTATCTTCAGAATTGAGTCTTTGAGACTAAACTATACTAGTACTGGAAAAAAGTAATTATGATCAGTGTCACTTACAACTCTGAAATTAAAGCAGTCTCTAGTTTGGGGCTTTTTGTTACCATATTCAATCAGTCAAAGAGGAAACTGGCATTAGGGGACAGTTTTCTGTAACCTTCCCCAATATACTTCTGTATTATATTCTTAATGAAAGATAAAACACTCTAAAGCACACAGTATTTAATGGCAATAACTGACAGAAATAAACAGGTAATTTTCTTACTGAGATTAAAAAAACCACTTCTGGTCTAGTTTTAAATATAGCCTGAAGATCCTATTCTCATCATAGAGACAAGAATTTTGTAACTGAAGTGCAACTTATGTTTTATTTATTATTTAACTTCCTTTCATTATTGTGTACTGACTTGTCCACAGAATCCAGCACAGGCACTTTAATCCTCTGATGGCAACAAATACTAAATTATTCATGCGTTAAACTTTTTGTCCACTACATTTAAATCAATGCTACCAACAGTGATTCAAAATCAACGGCTGGAATTCCTATGTAATCCAGGTATATAGCAAAAATGAAGGTTCACTCAAAAGTTACCTTTGTTAATTGTTTCCACTATCTTCATTTTTTCCTTTACAGCTTCTACAAGTCTCTTCAATAAATATTATGTTCTTCGATATGTGTTTATGAATATAATTACACAAAATATATTTTTTCTTCATATAAAGTTCACCTTCCGCACCCATTTTTCATGTAGCTGTTGTCCAGACATAAGCCAGCTTCCATTCCCTTTTAATGGGGCCAACATTTCACTTGTGGTGTAGCCAGATGGGCACAACTAACAGAAAAAGGAAAGCCTTTCTACTGCAGCAGGGGTTATCTAAGCATTTGATAGAAGTGCTTGCTATGCACTGAGAAAAGCGGACAATGGATCTGCTTTTCTCTCTCTCCTTACCCCCACCCTCTCCCCTGCAATGAGTTATTTGTGTCCCTTCAGGGGTGGCAATGGAGAGAACAGGCTGGGGCACAGCTGAAGCTGCAGCAGCCCAAAGCCCAGCACCTCCAGGGCAATGGGGCTCGGGCAGGCCCTGGGGCTGTGCAGCGCAGCTCCCTCCTGTCACACCACGCTCTCCTCACAAGGCTTTGGAAGCCCAGTGGGCATCTGCACAATACTTTGCTGGCTCCACTCTAACATTCCATATGAGCAGTCATTTATTGTCTTTCCTGTCAGAGGAGAGTTCAGCTTTTGTTTTTCCATTTAACTGCATGAGGAATTTTTTTAAAGGCATTTCAATGCTTCAACTAAACTATGCAAGAGAGAAGAATTGAAGCAACTGACTTAGAGCTACCTGATCAGGTACAGAAATGGTTCATCTAAAATGGATTTAAGAAAATGCAAACATTCTGGAACTTTGGGGTTTTTTTTAACTTAACAAACAAACAATTAATTTGCATAAATATCAGGATGTATTGTTTATGCCACTTTCTTCCTCTCCCTTGGAAGTTAAAGATCACTCCATCAGCTCCTACACAACTGTGTAACTACAAAGATCCTGCACTGAAAAAAATTTACAGTAATGTTGCACTGATACAAAAAGACACATAAAAGGAAAAAACTCAAGATGACCATTGACTTTTAATGAAGGGCAATTAAAAACTTCATATATTAAAAAATTTATATTATGAGACCAGTAATTAATTTTAGAGGCAAAGCAGAGGTCTAATGCAAAATGAGCCAAAATAAGGTGAATTTCTGAAAATTCATAATGTGTTTAAAGAACTCAGGGTGACATTTCATCAAAGGGTGTGACAATTCAGGACAGCCATTTAGTGCTATTTGTGTCAGATCTGTACATTGTATACTTGCAGGCAACATGCCTTAGAATGTACATTCTACAGACAAATAACTGCAAAATTTTTTTTAAATCCCTCAAAAATTAGGTAAACGTTTGAAACTTTCAGTTCACATAAATCATGCTATTTTGCCACAACCTAATTAATTATATAATACAACTCTTCTCAGAAAGTTACTAGAAAATGGCATTTCTCACTACTCCCATATTTCAGCTCCCTGTGACTGACCAGTAGCACATAAACACAATAGCAACAACTTCTCTTCCACTGAGACAAAATTTGGAAGCCTGCTGCTTTGTACAACTATTTTAACCTCTGCAATTGCTCACCACTGGGTTTTCTCACACAGCATCACTCCAACAATGTTCCTTCTGAGCAAGTGTCTTGCCTTATGATTAACACACAGAATAAAGTCAGTTCCCTCAGCAGTTCTCTGGGGAAGGAATTACACATTTCAGGACATTCAGCAGGTGGAAAATGATGTCACACTGCCTGCAAGCATGTGCCAGCATTATGCTGATCCTGTAACACAAAGTACTTGGCTTCATTAAGTACTCTGGGATTGCTGTTTTTAACCCAGGCTTAGCTGTCTAATGAGAAAGACAACAGCCAATACTCTGGAAATATTTTTGTATTAACAATGTGAGTGACAAAAATTCCAGGACACATGACTCCTTTAAAGCCACATTAATAATATTGAATAGTTCTATTTGCCTCCTGTTACAGTGATATTTAAGAACTCTATCTTTGAAGACTTGCTCATTTTCAAATTACTAACAAGACTACCATCAACACAAATATCATATAGGTCTGGCAAAAAAACAATTCCTTGTGCAATTATATGTAAAACAGAACTTCCAGATTTCTTTAACAGTTGATTAGAAGGACCTCAAGCCAGGCAAGAAGACTAAGTAAAATCAGCTCAATAACACATCTACAGTTTATTATCCAGTGCGTTCTCTTCTACACAGTTTAGTGAATCAGACTTTGTTTCAGTATTTTGTACAACAGATATGACTGCAGGATGGTTTTGTAAAAAACAAATGGAGCATGGTACACATGTCTACATTAGCATATTCCAGAAGAGACTACAACGCTGGTTCACAGACACAAAGCATTAGAATGTCTGTAATACTATGTGCCATTTAAAGCCCTTGCATTCGTACAGGGATTTGTTCCACAAACTTTTAATTTACCTTACTTATCAGCATAATGCCAAGGCAAAAAAAATCCCAATATGAACCCAGAAGAAATCACTATCAGCTGTTTCTCCCTAACAAATCTAAGTTTCTTATGTACACATTTCAAGGACAGGCTTTGTTTAAAGAGCTCCATTTATCTGAAGTCTGTTTCCTGCTAACCAGCTGACAGATCAAAGGTACTTCTCAGTTTGATAATTTATTCCCATTTCCCCCTCTCTTTAACTTAGTCAAAGTTTTAAATCTAGTACATTTAAAATTTAAATAAAAGTTAATCTTCTCATCCTTTTCAGTCTTCTTTTCCTTTTTAAGTTTCACAAGGTATTCCTGCAACACCTCTCAAATACTGGAATCTATGCCAATGAAGTATCTGGATTACCTAGCTACATGAAATTAAGCACAGGTATAAATCTCAGATTAAAGAATGCTAAAATATAAGGTTTTTAGAACCTGAACCTCTTAAGTTCTTTGTAAAATACACACCTTTATATAAATTATTGTGCACATACAGTGGAACCATTTAATATCTAAAAGATGCCTTTATATTAAAATCTGACACATTTTATGAATTAAACATTTTATCTCTCTCTCTCTCTCTCTCTTTTTACAAGTGCTGAACTTTGTTCTTCCACATATGGATATTCCTACCAATTCATTACCTTAGTGATATGTAAGAAGAAAAAAAATTCAAAAAAGACAGAATAAAATATACTGACTTACAGTGCAATATGCTTAGGTAAGTAATGTCAATACTTGACTTTATAAAATGTACTCACCTGTGCTCAGTTACTAGGGGAACAATAATAATAAAAATTGATCATAGTTAGTTTCCCAACTTTTAAACATTGTAACTTGATTACAGTCCAGTATACAGATCAAGCACCTGGAATAATGCAGCTGAGTAAAGAGACATGCCAGGAATAGCCTTGCTTACACTGGGTCCTGATTTTTTTATTCAGAAGTTAAATGTAACAACCTCAACACTCTTCTACTTGACTTTCCCAGGTTTGAAAAGAAATGCCAGCATGGCTTTGGACCTCGCAAAATGAGATTCTTAGAAATCCCCAGAAGTTGTGGATTCTGAAGCACCTTTTCCCAGAAATAACAGCACACAGTAGGTTTAAAAAACAAACCAAAACCAAAAAACCCCAAACCCTTTTCCTGCTTAATTCCTAATCTACTACTGGATTGATGATCTTCAGCAAATCACTTTTCTACTCTTAATCTCCATCTTGCCAGCTCTACAGGAGCAGTGCACTATTAACACTGATTTGTGAAAGTACACTGAACTAAACATATGCCTAAAATCAGCAGATTATGTGATGAAGTTTGGAACAAATATGAAGGGCCAGACAAATCTCAACTATTCTTTAACTTTTAAAAAACCCTAGTACCTCATCTCAGAAATACTTGAGTTTTATGATGAATTAATTAGATCTATTCAGTGTCTTCTTAAGATGTTCAGATGGACAGGGCATGGAAGACAGAGCCAAATGTGCATTTCTGTGGAATACAGAAAGGAAGTGTGGTATAAATCAAAATGTGCTGGCATTTCAAGCCTCTTAACAACCATATAGACTTTGCAGTTTCTGCAATAAGCTTCCACATACAGGTTAGTTATGTTTGCTGCCAGCCAATTAAAGCACACTTTTCCTGTTGGGGAGGAACTGGAAGTGAACATGTACTGCTGCAGACATGATTGTTCTAGATTCTTTTTATTGTGCCAGGCAAAATTTTATGAAGATATGATTATGTTTACTTATACAACATTCTGGTTCATTGTCCTGTTGCAACCTTCTTATCCCCAGTATTTATTTAAATTATACACGTGCAAAAAGAGCCACCTGCCTGATGCTAAATCCACTGGCTTGGATTGTCTGTAAATTCTGAGAGTTTTATCATGGCCCACTGCCTAGAGAAACACTTTATGCATCATCTGTGTTGTGAGATATGCACTTCCTTCCCAAAAGAAACTGATTCTTTCTGTTTTCATAAATATGAAAGGAAGACACTTCAGAAAATACTGAACATTTTTTCCTTCATTGTTAACATCTCACTTCAGGTCAGAATTAATTGCCAGACTGGATGAGTGCCACTGGGTGTCAAAATGTTTTTGTATCTCAAGATGTAATGTGAGAAGTAATGAGAAGTACAAACTGCTATTGCATTTGATTTATACAGTATCAGGGCACAAAACCAAGTCCCCTTTGGAGTATTGCCCACTATCAATTATCACATAAAAATAATTTGGCTGCTCTCTAAGGTAATCTTCTCCTCTCCCCTCCAAATTTTCATGTGTCAGAGTAATTTTTAGTTTATTCCAGATCACTGTGGAATCTTTAGCAACACTAATATTCTCCAATATAACATTATTGATATGAAAAATAAAACATCTAGACATAAACAGTTGGGTCTTCAGGTAGGTCTCTGAAGCACTGTTAATCCAAACAAATTATAATAGTTCAATAATTCAAATAATTTTATTTTCTAAGACATAATTCAATCATAAAGCAGCATTTTTAGGGCTTTCATGGTTTTTAATCACCTTTAGGATTCTTCTTCCTTAAAAACCATTACACACTTCGCAGAAAAAATATTGTCTGACATGTCAAACCTGACATTTTCAATATGAAATTAGAATCTCTGGAATGAAATATTGCCTTTCTAGACACTTACTGTTTAGTGTTGTAAGATTTTACATTCCATAATCTGCATCAAGCACCATTAGAGAGGAATTATTAGATATTCAAACAATACTGCTGCTTCATGGGGATTTTTTAATGAAGTTTTTTAGTTATAGTGGTTCCGGAAGAGTTAAGGAACACATTACTTCTACTTTGGGCACAGTTTATTTCAGAGCTAAAGAAGGACAGGACACACCAGTAAGCCTGCTAGAGGTACCATTATGACTACCTGCATGGAACCAAACACATTAACCCAGAATCCATGATAAAAACTCTGCTGGTACAGAATACCTGGGGATCAGGCAACAGGAAGCTGTACTAGCCTTTCCAGTGATGTGCATCTCTACTTTTTTTTTTTTTTGATTCAGAAACAAGCCAGATTAACATGGATTTTTTTAATCTTACAATGAAGTTTCCTTTTATGTCATGCCAAGTCAATGACTTCTTATATGTCATATCCCCACTAAAGTAGGCTGTTCTTTGCAAAGTTAACTAAGATAAAATTAAAACTCTGAGTATAAAAGATTCAAGTGTGTGCCAGTCATGTTTTTCTTTTAACAGATGGGTAGTGTTTCATGATAAAAAAATGTTTGCATTGAATGTATTAAGATTAATTATTAATGAGGAAGCAAGTATATTTTCATAGGGCTATAGCTGCAGGATTCAGTTGCAACATGAACATTTCAGTTTGCTCAGTGGATGAAGTTAAAATACATTTAGTTTAAAATTAAGTTTAGGGCAGCTGTTAATGTGAATTACTGATGTCTTACTTGCAGCATTAGTTCAGAGCTGTCAATCCTACTACTACTACTGTAGAACTTTTGCTATGTCATTATTCTATACAACTTTACTACTTATGACATGACTTCCAATAAGCAAAGCACTGATTAAGGAAGAGGGAAAACCATGACATTGCAAAAGACATCTTCTAAATGTATACTTTTTAAAGAAACACCAATTTAAATAAATTCTCTCTCTGGGCAATTTTTCCATCTGCTTGATCAGAGTTGTACCATAAAGTTCAATGGGACATGAACTCCATTGACCAAGCCAGCTCCCCAATAAGTCAACATGCTGAAGCAGCCTTCTGAAAACTAGCACACAGTCTCAGAGCTTAAACACAAGTGGCAACAACTCGCTCACACAGCGAGTTAAAATGAAGTGACAGAAGAAAGTACTTTTCCTAATACCATATTCTTAATTCACAAGTATATTTGGAAATATATTCAAAATGATATTTCACATAAAAGTATTTCTAGATTATAACAAAAAGATTTGTCGTAACACCCCCACCATGAAGGACAGTTTATAGCTGGTGATGCACTTTGCACACCATCTCTGCTGGCTGGGCTTAATGTCAGTCTGAATGCCCACACATACAGCTGCTAGGAACACACAGATTTCTATCTCTTGGAGGGATTTTCAAGACACTTGGCAGGCAGCCATGCCCCTGCTCTTCCATTGCACTGGGCAGCAGAGCTGCAGGTGCAGAGATGCCAGCTCTGTGAGCCAACCCTCCTAACTCCATGCAGCAGAAGTCCAGGACACAGCGTATGCCAAAACTCCACTCCTGCTGATGAAGCCAAGCACCAGCACTCTAAAGAGGAACTAATTACCCTGGACTCAGACAGCTTGGGCTGGGCATACATGAAAGCCACACATCCAAATGTCCCATTTAGAAGGCTCCCATGAGAATACCAGAATGGAAAAGACTGCAGCTATATGGGCTGCAATGGAATTCATGGTGTCGCTTCCTGTGTAACATCACTGCAACACGGGGTTTTTTGTTCCAGGAGAAACACATTCTTGGAAACTGTTTTCTTCTATTTTCTCCCTTATGAAAGGCAAAGACATTTAATGAATTTTAAAGCTGGCACTGACTAATATCCCAGTTAACAACACTGAAATGCCTCAAGGTACTGTTCTGTACATGTTTCCTAAGTAATACCAGAACACGCCAGAAAGAACTAAGATAATATTGATCATGTCCACTTTGCCAAATAAGCAGCTTCATGTTTGCTTAGAAAGGGCTGATAAGTAAGTAAGCTTAATAAAAAACTGCTTAAAAGACCTAAAAACTGCTTAACAGAAAATCTATTTGAATTCATACTTACCAAATGGCAGTCTAAAATTAAGAGAAAAAGGGAAGAAGGTATTTTTTAATGTGTTAAAGTTGCCTTTTCTCTGTTGCACACAATAATGTAACTCTACAGATACACAGAATACTATAACCCATTCAAATGCTTTATAAAAACACCCTTTGGATTCTTGGTCCTGCAAGCTCAGCTCTGTTTCCAAATGGGAAATAAATCATTTGCCAGAAATATAACCTAGAAATGTAACTTTCTCAGCTGAAACCCGGAACCAAACCTCCATTATCAGACATGTTAAATAAAAGATTATCCAGCTGACTTGTATGAGGTTTCTGTAGGAAAAAGAGTCACTCTGCAAGCCTGATTCATATCCTATATGTATCTGTATGTTAGATTCATATATTTCAAACATTCAGCCGCTTTCAGGTAAGAACACAGTAGTTAATATCAGAAACATCTAAATTCCTCTTAAAATAATTTAGCAGTGTCAGTGCTGAGCAATAGATGTGCTCTCGTGTGCAGAAGAGTAAAAACACATACTTGAACCCAAGATTCTCCAGTTCCTGAACTGTTATCTCCAAGAGAGTAAACCTCTAGAGTACATCTCCACATGACACATTTATCTAAAGTGGCTGCACACATATAATGATGGCTTTTGTTTAGTGATCATGGTCATTTTGAGTTTGTTTAAATACTGCAGCCAAATGCTTATAAACTAATCCCAGAACATTTTGAAATGCTTCAAAGCTTTTAGCAGGGGAACCTCTTGCATAGGCTTTGTAGATGAAGCTGACCACAGTTCACTGGAACCAGCCAGCTCAGATAAGTAAGATGAAAGCAGACATTTCCTGAAAATATCTTGAAAGCTTTCCATTAGTCTGTGCCAGGGGTATACACTAAAAACCGAAAGTGCCCATGCTTGTATAGCAACCAATCTTCCCACTGCTTTGTCCATTCTTTCTTGAACTACTGTATTTATATCTATTTTTCTGCTTCATTTGATATCTTTTGAAGTTCTTTGGCAGAAAAAGATGCAACTTCTTCATTCTAGTTTACAATACATTAGAAAGCAGCTACTGCTAGAACAAAAAATTCTATTTAATGTACTAAATGATGTAACAGGAAGAAACCAAAATCTACCAATGCCAAAATGACTACAAATAAGTAAGAAATGTGATGTACAGCTAATTTTTAAGTCACCCACTCCACGTCAAGCATGAATACCACTGTTTGAACATAAATCTCTGGCTGTCAAAGTGTACTCTAACAAGGTCGATTCAGCATTGCTGGATGTGCTATATCCATAGGAGTGCCTCAGGCTAGATTTTCAATAAAGGCAGAGACTGGCTGTGTTCATATTTTATACAATAATTTGATTGAATAAATCCAACTGTTCACTAGGAACATGAAATACTGTTGAAATGTCCAACATTTTATACTTTGAGACATGCCACACTTTCTAGTTCCATGCACTTTATTTCAATGAATGAGAAGCCCAGGTTTTTTTAGTAGTCAGTAGACTCAAGGGCATGTAAGTACTTTCAGCAGCTTTTCAAGGACCTGCAGACTATGATGTGAGCCTAGGGTATAATTTAAGCACCAAAATTAGGCATTAACGATACCCATCGTGGTGTATCCTACAAAGAGTTAATACACACACTCAAAGAGAGGACAGGATGACCATACCATAATACACCAGAATCCAATATAGCAGTAATGCTAACAGTTATTCTGTCCAGTATCTCATCACAAAAAGGGTTGGGGCACTCTGAAAGTGCAGTGTGAAGTTAAGCACACCAAGCCCTCAGCACACACTAGCCATACATGCTTGAGAAGGAAGTGGTGAGCCACAACACTGATGCACAAAATAGGGTGCAAGAAAAGTCCAACAGTTGCTACTTGAAACAAAACAACCTTGCCCCTTTTAACATAAAACAAAAAATGCCTGAAGTCTTAGATTTTTTTGAGGTATACCTTGAAATCCATGTTCACTCTGCCTTGTGCAATCCCTGCACCCTGAGATACCTGTAGGATGGTCTGGACCCACCTGGGAAGAGGAAGCATTATCCTCTACAGGGTGCTGCTTATGCAGCTTTACTGGTTATGTTGGCAGTAAAATGGTCGCCCTATGTCTGAAACCAGGTCAAGACCTGTGAATAAATGTGAAAGTATGACTGAAGCTACTAAAGACCCACTGTGACTCAGGCCCCGCACAACCCTAGTGATCTAACTGACATTAGAATGTACAACTAAGGGAAAAGACTTAAATAGGGCGTAATTCTTTTTATGAGAATTACTAGCAACATATGACAGGTTCCTTGACAGACTGCAGGAGGTGAGAAAGGGCCTGAGTGAGGATCTGTGAGATGTTGTCCAGGTCCTCAGTAGCCTTTCCCTGCACAGTCCTGGCTTCCACTAAATACTCAAGCTTGATTAGAATTTCCAAATAATTCAATGTTTTACTTTAATCTTTCTGGAAATAATGCAATATGCATCCTCTTATTAGAGGAATCTTAACACTCTTTCTATCCCACATACATTCTTCCACATTCTCTCCTAAGAGGCAGCTGAGAGAAGCTGTTAAAAAAAACTCAAGACCATGAGCTTGCAAGAACCTTACAATAAGCAGAAATCAGCAGAGGTTTTATTTATGATTTCACTAATATTATAAATAAAATCTACTCTATTTTATGATCAAATATAATTAATTTCTTTAGGGATGGACATTTAGTAAGCAAAGGTAAAAAGAGACTTGGTTCTCTGCTTATACTGACTGCTACCAGGACTGCCTACTACTTGTATAACATTTTAAAGCAGCTATAAAACAGGCATTACTTATGTAAACATTTAGAGCTTATCATATGCAGAGACTGGATACATATTTTAACTTCTGATCAAAAAGCGACACAATTTCCTTTACTGTACAGAAACTACTTGAAAAATTCATAAGATCTGTTTCACAAATTACCAATTCAACCATAAGAATATATAGTAAAAATGACAAAAGATTTGTTCTTATAGTTGATAAAAAATTTATGCCAAGGCATTCAAGTAAAGTTACTTTCTGTGTTCTGATTTAATGAATCATTTGAGCGGTATCTGGCTGGGTGACACAGATGTAGGGCTCACTGGAGCCTGCTCTAATGCCTGCTGGTACCATCTTCCTTGGGACAGCAGAGCCAGAACAATGTGTCAGACTGAAGTAATATCAAGGAAAGTAAGTGCAGTGCTGGGCTTGCCACGAGCCTGGCCCACAATACTTCCTGACCTGTGAATGTCTGTAAGTACTTCTCTGGCCTGCAGGCTCCAGTGACCCAGCAAGCCCAAAAGAAGCAGCAGCAGTGCAGTAACAGACTCTGGAATAAAGATTTTTGCAATCTCGTAATTCAAGCTCCTGACATACAGAGATTGTTTGATGGTTTAACCCTAATGGAAGGCAGAGCTTGACACTGTGAAACCACCAGTGATTTCTTAAACATTTAACATTAGTTCACCTTTAAATACAAATCTGAGTTTAACACACTGCAAAGTTAGTGTTTTTAACTTCAGAAATGTGAATACAGCTTTTACAGATCATGCTTCTGTGTAGAGGTTTACTGAAAGACACAATAATAGGTTTCCCATTAGAGAAAACATTGTAAAGAATTTAATTCTACAGCAAGTAAAACAAAGCTAAGGAAGACTGTGGGCACTGCAGTATTGTAATCTTAAGCAACAAAGCTAATCCTCATAAAATACTGGGTCCCAGTATTCCTTGGGCATTGCTAAAAGAGATTTCCCCTCTAAAAGAAGTTCGTAGAATACTTATACCTATTTAGAAGCACATATATCTTCACAGAAATAATTTTACTTTAATCATAAAAGTGAAACCTTTTAAGAAATTAGGAGCAAAATGAGAAATTAAATGCTTAATAGTTATACCAAATCCAAATAATACAATGTAAATGTCATTCTGTCCTAATGTCACAGAGGGGAAGAATGTATGTCAGCAGCAAATGGAAGAGGGTGAATTATACTCCTACTTCAAACCTCCTAAAGCTTAGCTTTTTTTTTTTTTTAACATAAATTTGTCCATTTTTAACATTTGATGGAAAGGGGACAGTCCTGTTTTGTCAAGAAAATTTAGTTCAATTGTGTGAAAAAAAGATTTCTCTTCATTCCACAGTTAGTTCCATGAAATCTTTATCTTCTTTTATTTGAAAATTAAATCTTCTTCCAATAGGCTAACTAGGGCAGTTGCACATAAGAATATTTAACATTTAAGGGTACTTACACAGATATCAAAACAATAGCAATGAGAGTCCATTCAGGCATTTTGTGAATAATATTTCTGTTTGTTAACCTGAAAAATAACAAAAAATCAATACATTTTAGAGTAAAAGTGAGCAGATTTTAACAGCTGAATTTTAAGTCTATCATTAATACACTGAGTTGGAATGAAACAATTACAGCTGTATCTGAGCAATTCACCAGCTCTCAAGCTTCTGTCATCCTCTGATGGAGTAACTGCAGAATTTCCAATGCCTCCTTTTCCTGTATGGGAGTGGGATGGGAGGACTGAACAGAAGCTATTTCTTTTAAATTGTTCATGAATAGCCCTGGCTGCTGTAAAGGCCCGTCTCTCACTCATACCCACTGGGAAATTCTCCAGAACTGCACATGTGTTTCTGAAAAGATGGACCTTCTTACACATAGTTTCCCTCCTGTTGGCTTCAGAACCAGATTTGCAGTAAAAGGTGATGTGGGCACAGACTGAATTTATAAAGTGGTGCTCACAATTCTCTGATGATTCTTGTTTTAAAATGGAGATCTAGAATTCTAACTTATGCAATGGAAGCCAGAGCAAATTTAAGAGCATATAAATATAGATGAGGTGTGAATAAAGAACCACATGGGTGTTCAGCAAAAGTGCTGCTGCACTGAATACCAGCTGACCCCTTCGGCTGAACTGCCCAATAAAACAGATCAGCTTTAAGTCAAGTACTAATCTGTGTTAAAACAATTCATCTGAGAAGTGCTGTCTCAATTTAGGCATGACCCATAGTGTTCAAAACAAGCAATTTCATTGAAAAGGTGCAGTCAAAAATGAAGCTGTGGCTATGCAGGCACCCAAAAGAGCAGAATTAATTGTATTCAGAAAGATGGCACCATTGGGCAGATAAACTGAGGGGCAAGTGCCTCCCTGTTTGTGCCTCCTTGCTTCCTTTTTGCTTTCAGTTTCCCTTCCATGACCTTGTACAAGTTCAGATCCAGAATAAAGATACCCTGTCACTCATACCCACGCCTACAGGCACTGGTGAAGACACTGCATTTTAAGCAAGCTTCTATCTGGCAACAAATTCAAATGCAGGGTTTTCTTCCTTAGTAAGATAACTTCTTAAAAGGAATTAATTTGGGCAAGTATATAGTTACCCCAAAAAGAATTCTAAAATTGAGAAAGCAGAAGCATTTGAACTTGTTATTGTTAAAATTCAAATTCTATTAAGGAATTCCCAATAATTATATTCAAAATGATAATTAAAAATGTAGTTAGCAATAAGATATTTTATAGTATTTTTCGCATTTCTCTATTTCAGAAAGATATTAAAAATTAGTAAAATAAATTTGTAAAGATCAAAGAAATATTATCCCATTTTTCTCCTCAAATCTTCAAGTCTTCAAACCAAAATAAGATTTTGAAGCAATGTTTACTCAAGTAGTGTCTCAACAACCTGAATTTTGTTCAATTATGAGAAGAAAAATGTTTTGCACTACATACACAGGTGTTGTCAAATGAAACCAGAACCAAGAGTTCTGGCAAATACTGATTATATTATTATTAAAAGATTCATGTTTAGTAATAATTATTTGAAATAGCTAATGGATTTAGTTGGCAACAAAGTTTGTACCTGGCAAACGGTTACATTTTTCTGGCTACAGAATCAGAGACTAAACAAAGGCTGAACATCTTGACTCAACACTGATGACAGTGATAAACACTACCAAGAAATGCCTGATGGAATCATCTTGACAAGCAATTCATATGAAACATTCCAGTTAATCTGTTATGATGAGACACAGTGAAAGAGACAGCTCCAGGCCACCTGGGGAAACTCTGTCAAATAGAGAAAGCAGCTTTATTTCAATGCTTTACAAGGAGTTAGTATTGATTAGAGCACAGGAAGGTGTCATTCTCGTACACAAACTGAGAGATGCAGTTATTTGTGTCAATTAACTCTTATTCAATGTTAGTATTGATTGGCAAGGTCTGAACACTAGTCTTTGCCATCAATATGCTATTTCTGAAGGAGGTAGTCAAAAGACAGATAACCAGCAGGACATGGCAGCATGGATCTGCTGATGTACTACAGTCACTGCACTGCATGAACAGTCAGGCTTCTGCAACTGAGTAACCTCTCAGCACAACACCTGTCCTAAAACACTTGTGCAGCTGGAAAAAAACAAACATTTCAGAAAGATCTCAGTAAAGCAAGCAACCTACAGGTGTGAAGCCTTAAATAATAAGGAGCAGTGGAAGAGCAGCCACTTTCACAAACAAGCTCTGTGTCAACACCAAGGCCTCTGAAGAGCCAAGCTTCAGTAATTCTTTGTCTTGACTCTAGCCAAAACTGTTACCTCAGAACAATCCGTGAAAGAGATTTCTGTCATAAACATATATTGTGGAAATGTTAAAACTGTACAAAACACTGTGTGTGTGATTTGAGTTTTGCAGTGAAGTCTTTTCTGTTAAAGAGTTAGGCCAAATTCTCCCTCGCCTACCAAGGGAAAGAAAACAATACGTAACTTCCCCAAATGGAATGTGCCTACGTTCTTGGCCTGTGTAGGGCAGGGTACGTAAGCTGGGAAAGTTGGATGATCCCAAATAGCTCTGTGGTTGCTTAGTTGCTGCTTTGTGGGTCTTGTGGTTCACTCCAGCAAGACAAGCTGCAGCCATCCAGCAGGGCCTGTGTGGTTTCACACTGTGAGGGAGCCTCACTGAGCACATGGATCCAAGCAGCAGAAGCTCCCAGGATAAAGCACTAAAGAGGAAGATGCATAAAAATTCCATCTCAAATGACCTCCTGAAAACTGACTAGTGCCCAGCGCCCAGCCTGCAAAGGAAGGGAACTCCAAGAGTGAAATTGTAGGAATCCAGGTTAAATAAAAACAGTAAGACCAGTATCTTTGCAAATGCAGCAGCCTTTCCAACCAACAAAAATAAGTTACTATTTAACTTTAGGCTTCCTTTGAGAGAAGCCTATTTACTTGAGAAAAACTCATTAACATCCTGCTGCTCCCCTATTTTCACATAGAACTTTGTCTTCAACCAAATACTACTGATTGACCTGAAACCCAGAACTTAAAATTCCACTTAACAAAGGTAACAGGAAAACCAGGTATAAATCAGTGTATATATCACATAACATACATACATGATACATACTTAAAAGGTACAAGACCATCTTGGACACAAGATAAAACAAAGTTGCAACAAGAAGTCTTGAATGCATCTCACCTCTGATGCATTGGTAGAGTTCAATGTCAATGATAAGCTCCATAATGGGAATTAAAATACTCATAACCATAAAACACAGATGGAATCCTATTTCCAAAATGAAGTATTATGCCTTAAAAAAAAACCCAACCACACATTCAAAACCATTTATTCTCAATTTATATATAAGAAGCTAATTTTCTCTTGATTTTTTAACAAAGTGCCCTTATACACTCTGGAGAATTATTTGACATCTCAGTTTTCGTAACAAAAGCTTACAGGCACTGAGGGACTTTGTTTGGGAAGAGCTCTAACCATTCTAAAATGTCTCCTGAGAGCTCTCTAGTGTGTTTCTTAGCAGTGGTGATTGAATAAAATGCTGCCCAAAGGAGGCTGAACTGCAAGTGTTCCTTTAAAAACCAATGGAGCTGAAAATCGTTGTTGCTTAGTTCACCACATGCTCTTTTACCCTTCTTCAGCTAAGCTCTACCACAGCCATGTGTTTTATCTACTGCCCTCTTTGACAAGCTCTTCAGCCTGACATATCTGCAGTACAGAAAGCAGGAAAAGAGCACAAGCATTTATCAGGGCTCCTCCGTCATCATTAAGCATTTGGGCCACATTAACAAAGAAAGCAACATTTGAATTCCTATACCCTGTAAATACAAACACCATTTAAAATTTATGTCAAGTCTTCTTGCCAAAGCATTATATATAAATATACATATATGTTTTAGAAGTCTATTTTGGCTATAAACCACTGTGAAAACTTTATATTCATGCCCCATTGTCTTTGAATAGCAAAATTTACTTAAAATAGAAGCTCTGTTTTTGAGAAACAGAGGCCTCCAGGCCTTCTTACATAGTCAATAATAAAAAAGTAGTTTGAAAGATGCCAAATGTAGTTTTCCATTTTTATCAATCCATAAGCTAAAGTGACTATTAAACATTTCAACTACAGAGGAGCAAAACTGTTTTAAGAGCCAAAGATCTTAGTCAAATAATATGATTCTATACACTATATACAAAATATCTTTGGTCGTTTCAGTGTTGTTTAAATAAAATGTTAATCAGAACTTAAAAGACTGCAACCACAGAAACAAATTCAAATAATATCAATGTTTTTATTTAAAAGAGATCATGCACAGAGTTACCAGAAAGGAAGAGAGAATCTTCCACAGTAAGAAATCTTGCACAGAGATATCTGTGTTTTAGTGGTATCCTTCCAGACACCAGGTAAATAATATGGAATTGGGTGGAGCTGGAGTTCTATTCACCAAACCCTAGATCCCTTGTGGCAAATGCTACATTAATGAGTTTTGGAAAATTTACATGTAAACCTCATGCAGGCTGAGGATGTGGGAAGGATGTTTCAAGAGTGACAATGTACACACAGTTAGCAATTGCTGTTGCTCTTTTTCTGACAATACTTGATGATGCAGGACTCAGTCTAGGTCCAAGCTGTGAGAGTTGTCTCCCAAAGAAAACCTAAAAATGTTCAGAGAAGTTACCATTCTATTTTCCCCTCCTTCTTTATCTCAGTGTTTCCAAATACTGTCTTTAGTCCTACTGACTGAAGCAGAAGCTTTACCTGTGGTGACAGAAGTGCCCACTAGATCTACTTCCTTTTTGAAATCAGGAACAAGACATATCCAACTCACGGACTCTAGAAGTTTGTGGTAAAAATTAATAATCAAATTAAAACCATTTAGCCCAGCTGCAGGGAGCCAGAGCAAAAGAAAGGGACAGATCTCAGAAACTCACGCTTAATAGGAGGTGACGAGGTAGCAGAACCTTTAAAAGACTCACCAGCATCCTCCAGAGACCACTGGCCTAGTTTTTAAAAATCTACAAATACTCCTGGTGACCCAGCCACTGTCAGGAGCAGGGAAAGGGCTGACTTGTTAGTCCACAGGGAACGTGACATTACCTACATGAACACACAGCTAGAAAAGGGAAATCTGTAATAGGGCCCTCTCTGTGCCCAAATCACAAATCATTAACAGCATGTTTAATACATCAATTTGTAAGAATCTCTAGGTAAAGACCAATACACACCGGAAAGTTTTGACAAGATTTTTTAGCTCCGTGTAAACGTCACCTGAAGCAATCTGAAGAGGGCCCAAAACTGCAGGTAATCTAGAAGGCAAAAGACACCAATCAATATATGTTTTCCTCCTTTTCTCATTTCTTCTCAAGTAGGACTTCCACCAAAGATTACCCAAGTTAGTAACAAGGAAAAGAGATTGACTACTGTGCAGCAGATCAGGCCTGTAGTTTTCATTTCAGCTCTATCTGTGAGGTGTCTGGGCCAACACCTTCACTTTGCAACCACTTGTTTTTAAAAATAAGAAGCTCTAGTTCAGTGAGAATGTGAAGATTTAAATATAGTTCTACATACATATTCTTACTAATTTCACCTTTCAGTTCTGAAAAACTATTCTTAAAATTATGAGGATTAGAACTACAGGCCTTATAAATTTTTTGAAGATCTATATTTACTTGGTTCAAAAATAACAGTACAAAAGAAAACTGCATGTCTAAATGAGGTATTAACACATAATATACCTGCTAACCTCAGACTCACACAGATACAACAGAAATGTCAGTCCCCTGTGAGCTTGATGGTTGAAATCCAGATCTCAGTTATCGGAAAATTTCAAGAGAGAAAAAGACAGGTTTCCTCCTTACTTATCTGTACACAAAACCAGACAGACCACACAAACTGCACATACTCTTTAACTAGCTGTCAGGAGTCTCAAATGATGGAAATAACACCCTTTGCTTTTCACATTTAGGATTAAAATTTTGCCTCTATTTACTTGTTTAATAGTTAATATCCTCTTGCATTTGAATATCCAGTTACTAGCATAACAAAAGTTTCTTTTCTCCTGTATATCACTGCATGTTTTACAAAAACTGAACACAGGATTCTTATGATGCTGGGCATATTCCTTGCTTGGTCACAATGAAAATTATCTTGAGCATGACAGAATGACTGCATCACCTCAGGAAATTTAAAACAATCAACACTTACAAACAAGACAGTTGGGGGATGGTTTGATTCCATGTTTGTGGCATATCCACATATGGTGCAGATAGAGAAAAACAGAAAGGATTTTCTTTTTATTTTGGTGGGGATGAGGGGTTGGTTGTGAGGTTTTTAAGTTAAAAAAAAAGCTTCTGCAAAACCTAGTTTGGCTGGGTGACACAAACTACAGTGACAGAAAAGTAAATACCTCTACCAAAAAACAACAGGATCATGACCTTCAAACACTCATTAATCTGCATTGCCTTGACAATATTTTCAAAGTCCTCCCAACTTTGAGAATTTAGTAATTCTAACAGCTACATCCAAAATGCCTTAATCTCTTTTGTGTGACTCCAAAGCCCTTCTTTGTATGTGAAGAAGGTCTGATGTTTGGAAAGTTTCAAGATTCAGTACTGAGGGCCTTTAATGGTTACAGCTAGGAGCATACTGATACCAGCCATCCAAACATGCATTAGAAACTCTCATTTACTAAGACCTATGCTTAAACAATTACAAAGATTTGTTTACAAGTAACATTATGCTTAATGTTTTGTAGCAAGACAAATATTTGCACTCCTCTCAATTTCAAGTTTTTCAATTTAAACTTGAGCAGTTGGTATATACAGACTGTGCAAACTGACACCTGCAACTGTACTACAGCTGACTGTTGCAGAAATAAGGAATTCCTTTAGGGCAATAATGGGCTTAAGTTATGATTAGGGCCACCTAGCAAGAGCCAGGTCCATCCTTGGACAGTGTGTTTGTTACTAAAAACTATGACCAAAGAGCACCAGCTTCATACTGACAGTCACCGAAGGAAAGGGCACTTACGCTTTTCTCAGTTTTTCAAGGACGATTCGCTTCCTAATCTGCATTTGTGCATTTGAATCAACAAGTGGGAAGGTGAGATCTTCCTGTTGATCATCCTGTATAAGACAAGAAACTTTAAGGCTATAACTAGTGTTTAATTAAAGTCAGTGCATAAAAAAGTCACAGATAATCAATAAATATTTAAACATTAAGTAACTCTTACCTCTGAATAAAAAAAACCCCAACTACTTTTTAATGGGCAGACACTTGCATAATCTGATGCAACATACAGTATGTAGCCAATGTAGTTTTCCCCATGAGTACTAATTCTTTGAAGGCCTATTCAGGCTTTAAACAGCCTCTACACTGTTCCACCAGACACTTACTTTGTCTTTGCTTGGATGTTCTCCTATTTGTGCTTGAGTCGCTGCCTCTTCAGCCAAGATGCACCTTCCTTTATAGAACTCTTTTACTCGGAGTTCCAGGAACTCTGTTTCTTCTTTCAACTTTTCATAGCTAGGCAAGGGCTTAGCTATTCCACCTGAGCCTGTGAAAGGTAAAGAGTAGTTCAAACTGTTTTCAGACTCCCCTACAGCAACAGTGCTGAGATCATCAGCTGTATCTACGTCATCCTCATCAAGTTCTTCAGTCTCCTGGTTGACAGATGCTATGCACTCTGCTGAGCACAAAGAAGTGTAGTTTGGACCATAGAGAAATTTTAAAGTTTCTTCAGTTCTCCATTCCATAAGTGTTTGCCTAAGCACTCCTAGTAAACTGCCTTTGGAATTCACTGGATACCTCAGTTCAGGGTTTTTATGTTCTGCTGCATTAGCTAATATTCTTTTAAGATGTTCTGCTCCTCTTTTGCTCACACCAAGAAAAACTATCTGTGATCCACCTGAATTTTCAAAGATTTCTGAAGCACTTGATTTCCCAAGAGCAGTATTATTTGAAGGTGGTGCAGTTGTTTCATTATGAACAGAGCAAGCATGTGTTTCTTCCTGAGTGTTTAATTTACAATGAGAGAGTTGTTCAGTGGCTTCTGCCACATCTGCATCTTCAGTTTTGGGGCTGACATGGACTCTCTGAGCATGCTTCTTTTTGAGAATGCTTTTTTTTGTGCAATTGCTGTGCAAAATTGGCTGAACTTGACTGACTTCCTGGTAGGACAGAAGAAATAAATTCTTGTTCAGTATCAGTACTGCTGTCATTGGCTGTGTCATGAGAACCAGATTCACATGGATCTGAAGATATCCTAGGATTTTCAATGTCAGATGCTTTAATTACTTCATCACGTAGTTTCACCTCTTCTCCAGACTGTCCACTACAATAGAAAACACAAGTCATCAGTGAAATAACAAATTGCTTTTACCTGCAATAGCTTTTCATTCTCATGTAAGAGTGATAAACAAAGCATTTTCCCCCTTACAACAGAAATGTAATTTTTTGCTTTAAGACTTGCAAGTGCTTCTCTAAAAGTCTTCTTGACCTCTAAGAGTTGTACTATTCTACAGTCAAGACAACAAGTATAGAAACTATTTAGAGAAATGAGTTCTCAGGTGATTATTGGAAATTAGAAAAGAAGAGTAAACAGGATATTATTACAGACAGCAGAACAATGTCAGAGTTAGCATAATGAATCGTGTAATTTTAAAATGAAGACAGGCATCCTAACATATATAGGAATATAATACTAAATCAGGGGGACAGCTGAGCTGTTTCAGGATATATAAGTTTGCCACCTAATGGCAACGTGTTGCAAAGCAAAACAAACAAAGTCACACAACACACAGAGAGGTACAGCGAGATGACAGAGTAGCACAGTTTCATTTTGGCTGATATAGGCCTTTTAAATTAAGAAGTACAGAAGCTTTCATCACATATAATTGGCACAATTTTCTTTATAAAGAATGAATGGCATAAAATATTCAAAGTACAAACAGTGTATTTGTTACAGATTTCAGCAAGCTCAATTAAGACACACAATCCAAGAGCAGCTGTACACTAAATCATACAGATCAAAAATGTTGGGTTAGAACCACAATGGAAAAAAACCTTTGCATTAGGTTCTAGTAAGGTCTTTTTTATAACACAACAAATCAAAGATTCCCTTTCCATCTTTTTTTCATCAGATTTCTAGCTATAGGTGCATTAACAAAAAAAAAAAAAAATTCAGTGTACCTCCGTCTCTCCTTCAGCAGCTCTATGTCTAGTGGTCTGGAAAAAGAAGACACAGAATGAACATTTTCCTGCTAAATCTACTCTCTTGAAATACACATAAATACAAAGTAGTTGGGTTTGGAAGGGACATCTGAGGATGTTCTAGTCCAACACCCTCTGTTCAAAGCAAGGCTAGCAAGAGCAGGTTTGTGCACACGTGTTCAGAGAGCAAAGCTCCAGAGCCTGCAGCACAGCACTGTTACTGTAACAGAATTTAACATGGTCACCCAGTCACACAAAGGTTGTCAGAAAGGACCTCTGGAAGGCTCCAGTCTGATCTCCTGCTGGAAATGCAAATGTCACCAGCACTAGGTTAGGGCAGCCACAACATTCATGAACTTTCAATCTTGAAAACCTCTGAAGACAGAAATTTCCAAATGTTGCTGAGTATCCTGTTTCATTCCACCATAACCTTAGTACAATATTTTTCCCAGTGTCCAGCCTGAACCCTTGATGAGATTATCTGTAGCCATCAACCAAGAATAGTCTGGCTCTGAAATCTTTCTAACTTTTTTCAGCTAGTTGTACACTGCTTTCAGATCACCCATTGGGCTCTTCTTCAACAAACTGAATATGCCAAGATCCTCACAGGTCATGAAGTTCCTATAGCAAAGATAATCTTGGGCTAGTTACAGGAAAATATTCCAATTAATGTAAAAATATTAATATTCAGGATATTTTTACTTATTTTAAATTTTACTTTGTTAAAAATTAGGCTATCAAGTTATAGTTTTTTTAAGAAAATGGTTTTCAAAGGTTTCCAGAAATTAAAAACATTACTAAACAAATTCTCATTAGTTTCTTTCCAAAGCTCTACTTGCAGCTGATCTACTTCAATTCAGTTACGAGGCAGCATCACATCCTCTTATCCAAAATCTCATGTATCCTACAGCTAAAAAAAACCCCTTTTAATAGGCACTAAATGTGCACTAACACCTTTCAGTATGTAAAAGACTCCACAGGTTTAAATAGATGGAAAGCTGCACCACTCATATAATAAACAGCGTCTGGAAACTAAAGGTGATAACAGAGTTATTTAAATTATTAGCTCCATGTAACTCTTCTTCAGAGTTTTATGTGGAGGTTGTAGTCTTTCCTGTCAAAGGAATTTCAGATATTCTACCATGTCAATGTGTATCAGTGTGTGCACATGCATGTGCAGAGGTGTAGCTAGCCAAGAACTATCTGTGAGTTTGTTCGTTTTTTGAAAATACTGCCTACCCACCACCACCCAAAATAAATAATCAACTGTGCCAAGCATATCAGAACTATACACTTTTGATGTGAAGAATAAAGGGAGATTTTAGAAATACTTTTCTTAAAAACAGCAAAACAGCATTTCAGAAGCACTGGTAAACTTAAACTTTTCTTAAAGGAGAGTCTAGTTTTATCTGCTAGAATACCTCAGATCTGATCAGGCTGCTCTAAAGCTCTTCTCTCACTGACCAGGTATTTCACATGGCACATATAACTCCAGCTGATTTATTTTGTTGAAAACCAGGAGACTATAAAAAGTAGTCTCTTGGAGAATGAAAGCTGAATGAATTTGCTGAACATTCCCTATGCAAGTCTATTGTTCAACAGTGACACCCATTGGTTATTTGGTTATTTGCAAGCCCGTGTTTCCTAAGCTGGGAACATTAACACTGTTCCAAAATGTGTAGTGCAGGAAGAACAAGACCTGGGCAATGTGAAATTTAGATCAGATAAACAACCTCTTCACGTTATAGTCTGCTTTCAGATGCAAACATTCACTACCTAAGCTTAAGATCAATGCCAAATGCTATGCTAAAATTAGAAGATCTCTTGTAACTGAATAAGATTAAGTCATCCTGTACATTATACGGTTTACAAAAATTCAATCCTAGCCAGTCCATTTTAAAGATAATAGAAGTTCACCATTATTTCTGACTAGTCTGCCCTCTAAATTGACATGGCATGTCTACTAAGTAGATGTGAGTACTACAGAACCATGCAATTTACTGTAATCCATACAGCAGCAACACATTTAAAACAAACACCATGCTTAGCTACCATGTTAACATCAGCTACCTCTGCTTCAGACAAGTAATTTTATCAGCTGCAGCTACTTAATTACCACTGCAGATGCACAGAGAAATAATATTTTCAAAAAGGTGCAATGAATGTGCAAGATTATACTTACTTTTCTTCTTCTCTCATCCATACTGGACTTTTGGAAATTTGAGCTTCAAAATATTTAGATGCTCTATAGCAAAAGTTGCTGCAAAAGCACTGGCAATGAGAGAAAGGAAGAAAATGTGTCTAAGGTCAACTTTAATACATAGAAAGGTACAAAAGTAATTGCTTTTACTGCCTATAAAATTAAGTACCAATACATATTTCTTTTCACCTGAGAAACCCAACCTATCAAATAGGTCTCTCTCATGCCCCACAAGCCACATTTAGCTGCTTATTCCTTCCCCATTTTTCTGCACTTTTATTACATGCTGAGAAGCAACCCAGTGTTGGAACCTACATAACAATAATTTAAAAAAACCCCAACAAACCAAACTGTTCTCAGAGCAACCCATAACCCAATATGATGTTCATACAGTTGGAAAGACATACAATAAAATTCAGGTGTTTAGTTATGAAAATTTTGGTTAGCAACAGAATCTGGTATTTTGCAATACTTGAAACAACACCTAAAAATCTGCACCTAAAAATCTGAAAAACTGATTTGCAAACTTGCATCACAATGGAAAAAGGCAAAGCATCCCACTTCTTGTTGGAGTCTTGCCTGGCTGCTCAAGATTCTAATTCCTAAAATTTTGTGTATCCCAGAGTTTTAATCAGAGGAAAAGGAATGCATACTAGTGACACTGAAGAAATTTGTTCTGTAACTGGAGACATTTATTTACAATTTAGTGTCTAAGCATCTTTAGGTGATTGGGTATTCTGTAAACTGGCAAAGACGATTTCTATGCAACCCGGTGTGAATATGCCTCCAGAAAGAAACATTTTGTGAAGAGTTAGGTATGTTGAAAAGTCCTCAAAATAGAAACCTAAATATTCCCCCCCAAAAGAAAACTAAGGAATATATAAGATGTAACTCGTTCTACACTACTGCAAACTTCAGTGATCAGAAAGGATGTGCACTTTGACCCTACTAAAGCTCCCTGGCTACACTGGAGCAAAATAAAGAACACTTCTTCACAAATGCCCTTAACAGATCAGGTATGCCACATTCAAACTGCTGTCCAAGTAAACCTTTCCATGTTATGTTTAAACTTAGAAAGCATATTTATTATTTTGTCTTACCAAAGACATCACCTAGGAAGTGAAATGCACAAAAATTTCATTTCGTAAGAGTTGATGATTCTGCCTCTGAATCAGGCCACTATATGAATGCTGTTACAAAATGCACTTTTGATGTTGCCACCATTAAACATGTTCTAGGAACAGACCTGTTACCATACCTTTCTTTCAGTGATATCATAAACTCTGTTTGTTTTTGTTGAAATTCTGTACTTCTGCTTTGGCACCTAGAAAAACACACTTTCATCAGCAAGACTGTCAGTTCCATTGTGACTACAGAGAAAACTTCATTCTTAATTCCCATATTTGGGTATTTTCAATATATTCTATTTAACTGAACTGCATACTGCAACCACCTTTTCTTTCAGTTCTTCTGATGTTGCACCTTCTCAGATGTAAGAATGGCAATTTATCTTTAATCACACACATCTCACTAATCAGTAAAAGACAGCTCCATATCTGTAAGAAAACCAGTGCTCAACATGAAACAGTGGAGCTGCCATGGCAGAAGCTTTCCTCATATGTAAGTGCTGAGCAGTTACAGAGAAGTCCTTCCTTAATCCAGATCTATTTATATGCATGTGAGACTGTACTGTCAGACCCCCACAACTACTCAGGCAAACCCAGAAGAACGTATGTAAAAGGTAACAGTTTTGAAATGAATGTCTGTGCAAATATATGAAATCCAAAAGAGTAAATTATTTTGTACTTGAGTAGATTTTTTTCAGATAACCACGTGCTGCACTGGTATTACATCACAGGTCATTTAACTGAACTCTGAGTTCTGCTTAAGCTCTCACATATCATACCTAAAGAGGGGTGACTTTGATCTCGACACAGTTGACACACATTTACATAGCAGATGCACATGCATTCACATACTATCTCTACATTGTATTGTTTTCACTTCAGTCCTTCTCATAGATATCTGTTGCTACACTGACAGAAGAACAAGATTACAAAGTTTTTTCATTCACAAAGGAAGGCTATGAAGCCACAACTCATTCATCTTTATCACTGTCAAAACAGATATACAGACTGTAATTCTGTCATACAGTAACTGCTGGCTACTGATTAAATTTTACCTTTCACTTAAAATGGATTATACTGAAATGGAATGATGTAATGCCTGGCTCATTATTTGACTTAATATACTTATTATTTAAGTTAATCTGTGCTTAATATTCTGAGTTTTAAATTACAAAGAAAATGCAAGAGAATAAAAATTGTGAAAAGATTCCTTTGATAACAGCATTAGCAAAAAGCAACTTACATTTTCCAACTTATTCTGGCAGAGAGGATAACCACACAGTTTGATGATGGACCGTTCATCAACAATGTCTTTATAGTGAGATGGAGTAATACATTTTCCCTAAAACGACAAGAAAATAGTTCAATAACAGATACTGGAAAACTTGTCATTTTTTGTACTCAAAACATCTCTTAAGCATGTAAGGATCTTAAATTTTATAACAGTTATCTATTAAGTTTAATAAACAACACTGAGAACCTACACAGTAGAAAAGGTAAAAGGCTAAACAGAGAAGGAAAACAGACATAAGCACTTCTTTTTGACATATACAAAATCTTCATAATTTTGCCTCTAGTGTGGCACCTATTTCCATAATTTTCCTCTTTTTACTTGTTTTATAAATGTATAAATCAGTCTATTTACAACCTCAACAAGAGTCATCATCAGACCATTCCAGCAAAACTATGCTACTAGATAACTGTGGTGCATTATAGAGATTTTGTCTAAATTTACAGATGGCATGATGTAAACCTAAATTTTTACACTTCATCTGTCAGTCCAGAACCACTGAGATATAAACAAAGGCTGTGATAAGAGTAAGGATTCATTATCATACACACTCCTGCAAAACTAGGGCATGTTTCCACTGCAGAGCCCTTAAAAAATTATTATCAGAGTTGGTACAAGAAGGAATCAGTGGTTTGTCTATTTTAATCTGCAGCATATTCTTCCAAAATTAAAAAAAAAAAAGAACTACACTAAGATACAAAACAGTATAAAAACTTGCAACACCTACACAATTTATAAGGAACTCTTCAGTAATGTCCTCTTCTAGGAGCTGTTCAACAATAGACAATGCTTTTTTTCTCAAATTCTATCTTCCTTCTCAGTGCAGCCTCCAGAGCTGCTTTCCTGTAACAGAACAGACACTGAATGATACGGAGGGCAGATTTCCATAAACAATTCTCCAATCATATTTTTATCCTTTTTTCTGAAACACAGCTTGCATTTTTCTGCATCACACCATGCTGGCCAAACAAAGCAACAAGTAACTAGACTAGTAATTCTGTTATCACCACAAAGGGTTATATATTTTATATTGGTTTCCTTTACTTGATGGTCAAGAAAAGCATTAACTCTTACTGTATTGTAAGAGTTACACTCCCCAAATTTTCTTGCAAGAGGGAAGCCCAGAACTGGATGCACAAAGAGCCTGGGACAATTAAAGGAATGTTGTCAGGAAAATAGGAACTGTGTAAGACATAAAGAATGGGAAGAGAAAAAGAACTAGGACATGATTGAGTGTGAGGTTACAAAGATAAAGAAGGAATAAACCAAAAAAATGCCACTTCCTGAGTGTTTTTTGATGCAAATAATTATAAATGGCAGGTATGTAAAGAAGTTAAGATGGTAAAAAGCAAGCACTACAGATTAAGGAAATACAATTTTGGACATAAGATTACTAACTTTTAGTATATTACACAATGCTCAGATGTACACGCTGTTAGAAGTCACACAGCATCATCTGCATGATGTTGATGCTGGTGATTTACTGAAGTTAGTTATGGAACTCTGAGAAAACAAAGCCTCTGCAACACAGAGACTGCTGTCTTAAAGCAAGGCAAAACAACACAAATACCACATGCTGTTCCTCAGAAATTATACCTTTGAGCAGCATCTTCGTTTTTCAGAGCAGCTGAATGCTTATTTCCTAAAAAACAAATATACAAATAGAGAAATTAGTGTACTTTCTTAACAGTGGTAAATGTTGGAACTTGAAAAATAATAAAACCTCTGAACTGTAAGCACAATCAAGATAACTGCTTAATAACTTGGTTTGGATGGCTGCGATTTCAGCATCCAGTATTCAGCAACCAGTCAGACACACCTTTTTAAGTGTGAAAACAGACAGGCCCAAGTCCTCTCATACTCTCATTCACCATGTCCCGTATAGGCAAAAAAGCTAAAGGAAAACGTAACTCTGACAACAACTTTATGCCAGCCACACCCCGCCGTGTCTCCAGCCCAGCTTTACCCTGCCCCGCTCTGCTGTTCCCTCAGCCGCTGCAGCGGCAGCACCCTCAGAGAGCCGCCACTGCCCGGACCGAGCTGCTGCCCTAAGCCAAGGGCAATAGGCAGGGCAGACACGGAGCCGTCACCCCGAAAGGGCTCAGCGCTCGGACCAGCAGCTCGCCCGCCGTCACAGCCCGCGGCCGGAGCTCAGAGCGGGCCG